>JAOBYJ020769588.1:0-12751 GCA_025403565.2 Palythoa heliodiscus | reverse complement strand
CCCACACTGACTGGTCATGGGTTTTTTAAGTTTAACGTCAGTACCAGACCTCTTACTAATTGCCTGGTTCAACAGCTAAAAAACATCAACTCTCTTACAAATCACGTGGTACTCACCTTTAACTTAGGATTGATCTTGTTCTCAAACAAATGTTCAAGTTTCTTAGTATCAACATCCACATGATCAATGCTACCCCATATCGTTTTATTTACTCCATTAATTAAAGGTGAATTTTTCACTTCTTGCCAAAAGAGCCTCACCATCTTTTTCTTATTAAGTGTATCAGTTCCTACTCTCACTCCTGGTGGAGGCGGTGGTGGCATCATTCCTCCAGGAACAGGTGGTGGAGCAGGAGGGCCGCCTAGGAGAGGAGGAGGCGGAGGAACCCCAAAGAGAGGAATAGGCGGAGGTCTCGGAGGCGCATCCGTTACATCCGCTGGTGGCGGCGAGTGAGGGTTTAATACATCCACATCATCATCGTCACCAAGATCCGTAAAGTCAAAATCTTTCACGATCAGTGACCGCTTCAGTGTTATCATTCTTTCCCACTCTAACTCCTGAAGCCTGGCAGCCTCCTCCGCCCTTCTGGCTGCCTCCTCTTCCTCTTGCTTCCGCCGCTGCTCCTCCTGTTTTTTTCGTTCTTCTTCCTGTTTTTTCGCCTCCTCCTCCCTCTCCATACTGGACTGTTTCATAAGTCCCGCCTTAGCTTTGTTGACCAAGTTCGTAAATTCTGTTGAGGAAACAGTGTTTGTCTGTTCGGACTCCTCTTCCACATGGTTGAGCCTCTCAACCGTCGCAAGTAAATTACCACTCAAGTTTTGCTGTAAATCTTTTTCCAAAATTTTCTCGTCTGAATGATCTGATAACTCAATCCCTGGAACTGAGTGTTCTGCAACTTTCAAGTCGTCCATGGATTTTTGACCGTAGAGCATTGAAAGCATCATTTTCTTATTTTTAGCGCCGGGGAAGCCTTCCGAGACACTTATCCGTTGTCCGTCAGCAGACAAACTCGTTTTCCTATCCACAGGAGCACTACTGGGTTTCCTTTTAGGCTCCGATGATGACGCACTACCCTTATCTAAATTGCTTACGTCTTCCAAAGTTCTGTCCTGTGTTGAATTTAATGAATGCGATTTAACAGAAAATTGTTCCTCCGAAGTTTCAGACTCGGAAGTCTCTGTGTCACGAGTCGAAGTTCTATTATAGTCATTACCATTTATGAATTTGGACTCCTCACTATCGCTCGAATGCGCAGAGCTTTCAGGCGATTTTAGTTTGTTAACGGGAGTCATTTTAATTTGGCGCTTTTCTCCCCTTAGGTTGGGAGTTTCTTGCTTTGACTCTAAAGACAACGACTCGTCCCTTACGTCATTTTGCTGTCTCTCTCGACGTCTGTCGCGTTTTTCATCGCGCTTTTCTTCTTTTCTTGAATCTGGAAACAGACAAACAAACAAAAAGAAACAATCATTTTTGACCAGTTTCTAGGTCACTAAAGAGCACAGAAAACGCTCACTGTGACACTTTTAAAAAGGTCCAGGTTAAAAAATGGCAAATATGACTTTAAATTCAGATAATGATAGATACTTTATCTCTAAGTACAAGTTCTATTTTCTATCGGCTGATAAAGAATAACTTCGAAAACCGCTAAACTGTGTTCAATTCATCTACATCCGTTCGACAAAATGTTATAACCGCATACCAAACTTCTTGAAAACTTATTGACTGGTTTGCAAGCAAGAGTAGATTAACAAATCTTTATTGGGTAATAAGATAGAGAAGACACAAAAAGCTTTTGCAAATCTTTTCCGTCTCTACAAGGAAACGGTTCAGGAATCTCTCAAACGGTTTTAATTTGAAGTTGCCATAACAAAAAATTGAAAAAGTTTTCAATGTAATTCAAGAATATTTTTACTAAAACAGTCAGTTTATCTTGGCTTCGATAAATGGCGAGGGAAAAGCCCGACAGAAAACTAGAATCTGTAGTCTATTTAGACCACTTGTAGACCTTTTTAAAACGTTTCGACTCGTTATTTCTACTTATATAATCGGCTTGGATAGTTAAAAAACGCGAGGACGTCGTCTAGTTGTTACGGAGATACACACCTGAGGCAACAATGTAGACAACGGCCATGAGTTTCAAAACATATACACATAAAATCATTATGATTTTCCCAGGCAGTGCGCCAAGGCAACTTTGTACCAATGGAATATCTCATTCAGGTCACGTACGTTAAAAATCTATATTTAACTGACACTGTCAAAAACCGTTAATAAACTATGCGCGTGCGCACACACGCTATCCTTCGCTAGTGTCAACAGTGATGTAGTTCAAAAAGATTTTGCGAGCTTGTTAGCAAGGCTATAAAACTGTGTCGCTTGAATTTCTATCGAGTTTTATATAATAACCCAAGTTATTCTCCAATTTTGATTGGTTTTCGCCTATGATCTATTAGAGGACACACGCACGATTGACGTCACCGTTACAAACTTTAATTTTTCATTATATAAAACAAAAAGATTCCATGTTGCCTATGCGTCTGTTCAGTAATAGATCACAGAGAACGTCAAACTGTGGTAGCCAGATTATCAATGACACACTCGGCTATCGCCTCGTGTGTACTTTTACGTCGTGTTTTCACGTCACGTCGTGTTTGCTAAATCTATCTATTATTGTACAGACCCAGGGCAACATAGAATCTATTTGTTAATTAGAAATACGCTAGTGACGTAGGAGAGCACGAGGAGAGTGTTGAGAAAAATGAAGAGAAGTCGAATTTTCTCTCTGCATTTCGAGTGTTCTCCTGCCTTATAGCGTGTTTTTAAAACTCGATAGAAACACAAGGGATACTGAAGTTATTCTCCCATTTTGATTGGTTCTCGCCTACGATCTATTAGAGGACAAACGCACGATTGACGTCATATTACAAAGTTTCTTTTTTTTGTTATATAAAACAAATAGCTACCATGTTGCCTGTGCGTCTGTTCAGTAATAGATCACAGAGGACGTCTAACTATGGTAAGAACATCCTCTTTCCTGCCTAGACTAGACCTCACGAACTGCACTGATTGTAGGCCAGAGGGGTTTACGAATACATGTAATACAAGCAGTTGATCAAATAAAGTTCTAAAAAGTTCTATCTTGTTATTATAAGAAGTGATTGAAATAATATGATGGGTTCAAAATATTGCATTGGCCGCCACTCGATTTTACGCTAACTGGTTTGTTTGTCTGAGTCATTAATAACCACCCTGCGCTATTAACATAAGGAAGCGAGTACAGCTAAAGGTGATGTTACACAGGACGATTTTTAACGTAACATTGTGACACGAAAAATCGGCATCGTGTAACAGGGTGTTCACGAAGTTAAGTAAAACAAAGTTCGCGCAACACTGTTGTGAATTTTTGAGCATCGTTCAAAAACCTGCAACACGTTACCGCAACAGAATTTACACTAAAAATCTTAATCCGTGCCATTTTACACGACATCAATTTTTCGCTCAACAATGTTGTGCTAAAAATCGTTACGTCGTGTAACATCGCCTTAAGTTCGTCGTAACTTCTGACCATATCATAAAGCAAAACATTAGCACTTCAGTTTTCAGAACCAGCAACTTTTCATCTGAGTATGGAAAGATGGGCCTAAAATCGCAGATGCAAGCATAAAGGGCATACAAAATAATAAAAATTTACAAATAAATACGGATAAAAATGGATAAAAATTATTCCGGGTTTAACGCTACTGCTATCACCATACTAATTATCACACTGATAATCGCAGTAGCGTGAAACTCGAATTAATTTTATCCATTTTATCCATATATATTTGTAAATTTTTACTTGTTATATGTTTTAGCTCTACTTATAATACGTATAGAGCACTTTTTAGTAGTATCCACCAACTTTTATTGTAGTGCAAAAGGAATCTACTAAAACCAGGAACACCTGAAAACAGGAATACCACGGATCACCAAGTGTTTAGGATTAGCGTTAGAGTTGGGATTAGGGTTAGAGTTAGGGTTGGGTTAGAGTTAGGGTGAGGGTTGGGGTTAGGTTTAGGGGTGTTCTGTGGTGATCCGGGGAGTTCCTGTGTTCCTGGTTTGAGTATTTGTCGCGAAATAAAGGCTAGCGCATGAAACGTTAGCTTTGCTCAAACAACCTGCGGCGATGTAAATTTATCTACAACTCTGTGCACAAACAACATGTTGTTTTCGTAAAAAGCACGCATATATACCATAGCGCCGGTTTTTAAGAATTCGACTGAGTGCCAACTAGTTTAAAACCATTGCCGAACTTCAACAAACAGAAAACACAATCAAGCACTGTTGACCATTGTGAAGAGAATAAAAAATTATGCTGTTTCGATAAATATGTTCGTTCAAACTATCCCAATGAAATAAAAAGCGGTAAAAAAAAAGTCGCACTAAATCGTGTTTATATATTTTCCGTAAAAACTGCGAAACAAAAATATGATTTTTCACGCTGGTTATAAATAATATATTAAAATTTTTTATTAATACGTATACACGTCATCGATTGGCGTTGCGACAAGTCACGACCGCAAAGAGTGATCTCGTGCATTCATAAACAATATGTGTTTGAGGTTTAATCAGTATCACGTGGCTGAAAGCACGATTTAAAGGGATACAATCGATTTAGAAAAAAAACACCACGGAAAATTGGGAGAGAATATAGACAGTTATGTGAAGTATGCGATTTCAAGTCGAATAGGAAAAAAATTCAGATATGCGTTTTTATTCATGAGTGAATTAAGCCGGTTTCATTTAAGTCTTTTAATCACATAGTTTCGTGATATTTTCATACTAAAAATAGCGGCTTAACTTTTTGAAAGGAAGGAAGTTGTAAGAACTGGCCCAAGTTTGTCGGAACGGGAACGGCCTGGTATAGTTATAGATACTTGTAGCTTGTGATTAGAAAAAGATGCACGTTTCTTCCAGACAATTGCCATTACAGATTCAATGCTTTGCAGAAAAACTTAATTGCAACACACACATTAAAAATTGGATATTCTGTAACAAATAATTTTTTGTTTTATAACAGTTTTACAAGAGAAAGCTAACAGCCAATTTAAAAATTGCTCAACACTCGAAAAATTTTGTTTTAATTGGAGTCATAATGTAAACAGAACACTTCCTCTTAAATTCTTAAGATAAAATCCGTTAGTAACCGAAATCGCCCATATCATGTGTCTTTTCAGGAACATCTTTTCTAGAACAATCTATTGTAGAATTAATTGTGGTGTGTAGCTCACATTCTGCGAGTTTGTGTGAGAGAGAAAAATGTTTCTATATGGAACTTGGCAAGTCACATTTTGCAGATCCAATTTTTGTTTCAAAAACACAGAAAACGTAAACTCCAAATTTCAAATATAACTACCATTACGATGCGAAATGTTTCACTAGATTACTAAAATCTATATGTTTCTGCAACAACGCAAGCGGAAAGAGAAAATAACAAAAATGTTTAAAACTATGTTTAAGAGATCACGAATAAACGTAGAACACGAGTGAGAGATTTTCAACATAAAAGATGGAATTCCTGTCTCCAAACGACCATGCATGGTTCTATTTAATATAAATTTTCAGACGAAAAACCAAACTGCTTTCAAAAAGGTATTTTTGTTCATTTGTAGAGATTAGTAACAAACAATAAAAATGTTCCTTTCATAGCTGAAGACATCTTTTTGCTGTCAAGAAATATAGGTATTTCTTCAATAATTAATTAATAAAATCAAATATAACTTCCTTAAAACAACATAACTTGGTAACTGCAGTCTTACCTTCTTCTTTCTTCTGTTCAAACACTGCCTTCCGTCTGGAAAACGTTGGCGATCCCTTGGGAGAAGGCTTTGGGGAGGGTCGAGGAGACTGTCTTGGGGACTCACGAGGCGTCGATTGTTGAGGTGTTAAATTTTCTTTTACCTTATTTAAAACTTCTAAGTTATTGCTTTCTTTTTTCGCTGAGGAATTATTCGGCATAGCTTGCTCCAGTGTGCTGCTGTCAGAAGTGATGCCCAGGGCCGCTCTGCGGGCCGCACGTCTTTCTCTGCAGATAAATGGAGAGTAACAAACCACGTGAAAATATCACCGAGACAAATTGAACAAAATTGACAATGCTTTCTTGTGTAGCCTGCGTAGCAGGCGCAAAGGGATTGGGGGGAGTAAAAGGATCTTGGGAGGGGAATGGGGAGAGGTAGGGGGAGGGAGCGCCTGCAGTGAAACCCCCGCATTCCACATATTTAACGCCCACGTTTTGGACGCAAAATTCCCATTGGTTTAAACCCCGTCGATCATTCGTACCCATTGTTTTGTGCGAAACATAAAATGGCTGTCAATGCAGGACGTGGAAGCAATGACCGTTCGATTCTAAAAGTTTGTGAGCAATGATTCAATAAAAAACAATTATCCCACTCATGTCTTGATGAATACTCTATGAGGCAAAAACAAGCCACGAAATTCCAAACCAGTGTCGTGTTTAAAAGTTTTCATAATGATTCATGCCGGAAAGCACAAGATATCTTGAGTTTAATTTCAGCCCTGAAATAAAACCTTTTTAAAGAATCCTGAGTAGCACAACCAAAAGCATTATAATAAATTGAACGGAATTGTTTTAAAGCGAATAACGCGAACAGAATAATTTTCAGCAGCAAAATGCGAAATATTCAATGAAATTTGTCAAAAGCTAAAACTCGAACCGCAAAAGAAAATTCACTCCCTATCTTGTTTTAGAATTACTCGGCAGTCCTTCGGGAAACAAGTTTAATAATTCAATGAAAAATTTGAAGAACTAAAAAAACCAGTAACTGAAGTGTTTTTACACGTTGTTCGATTTGAATAAACATCGCCATTTTGTGAATGAAAGCCGGTATTCGATCTTATAATTTTTGCTTCCTGTGATCATTTTCGCAAAAAAAACCAGTTTTAATGATTGGAAATGCGGTATTCAGTAAATCGAGCAAAGGCTTCAATTTCATTTCGAAAAACCAAACAGAAAAGCAAACCAAAACGTCGCCAAGTGCGGACACAAGGCCATTGGGGAGCGTTATGTGGAATGCTGTGGAATGCAAGGTTTCGCTGCGGGCGCTCCCTCCCCCTTCCTCTCCGCAGTCCCCTCCCAAGATGACTTCACTCTCCCCAAGCCCCTTGCGCCTGCTACGCAGGCTAATCTTGTGTTGTAACAGAGGGGACATGCTCACCGTATTTCCTCTTTTAAACACCGCGGGGTTCTTTAGCTTTTAAACTTTTAGATGCAGCGTTTATTAGAGGGCGGCATTTATTTCAAAAATTAAAAGAGAACTAAATACAAAATAGAACTGTGCGTATTTATCCTTAGATATTAAAAATTTCGTTGGAAAAAAAACAAAATAAATTGCTCTAAAACAAGTCTATTCTATTTCTCTCAACAAAATATGACCTTTTAAGCCATTCTCCCAACAAATGCCGCTTTTTCCGAGTAAATCTTCAAATTAACGCCGCACTTGAGAATGCGGTGTTCATTGGAGGGCGGCGTTTATTTCACATTTGCCTTCCCAAATGCGGCGTCTATTGGAGGGCAAACAACAACAACAACAACAACATCGTTATTTGTGCCCTCTGATATTTACAGTCAATTTTTAGGAAAAGAGAATAGAAAGAGTAGTTTTGCAGGTTACTGACACGGCACAGACACTTAGAAATAGCATAGGCTCGTCGAACTAGATGCCTGGGCGGTGCGGTCTAAACTTGATTAAAATTATGCTTTTGAGGATCAACTGAAAAACAACAACAACAGCAACAACAACAAGTACTAAAACAAAATAACAGAAGCAAAAAAAAATTACAAAAACAAACAGATAAAAATACGCTATGTCTTTAGACTGTGCTCTCATAAATTTCAAAGTACATCAATATAAGAGTCAATAATTACTTATAATGGAACGTTTTAAAAGTTTCTTGAAACGAATACGACTCTTACAGTAAAGATTTTCTTCAACAGAATTCCAGATTTTTACGCCATTGAAGGGTATATAAAGGGCGTTTATAATGGGTCGGCGTTTAAATGAGGAAAGACGGCACTTAACAAAAACATAGAGTTCGTACAACTTCAAAACTTGAAATATCCAGGGTTTTCCAAGGATTTAGCCGGCTTTTTTCGAGGACTTCGTATGGGTTTTTTGAACTCAAACAACAACAAAAATAAATACAATATTGCCAATTTTGATTGTCATCTGCAAATATAAATAACAAAATCGATGATTTTGCCCGAACATATATAAAATATAGTTTTATAAAATTTTTCTAGGGTTCAGATAAAAATTTCCAGGGCTTTTCCAGGGATTTCCAATAATTCCTATCGAGGTTTTTCTCATTTCCAAGAAACGGATGTATCCCAAAATGGTGTGGGCCGTATGAAAATTACGCCAACTTGGCAAGCTAGAGGTTTAAAAACTTCACCATATATTACGGGCTTAACGGAGAGGGACAAGCAAGCCACAGAAACGCGGCATAAAAAATATTCCAATCAGTGTGGAAACATCAGTTCATTTTCAGAACTAGCGTCATTAAATCCATTTGTACTTATATACGTCTGGGCGGGTTAACATTAACCCTATCAGCTCTAGGCATTTTATTAACATTCAATTTCTCATTACAAAACTCAAACAAAATAATATAACTGGCAATGAGAAACAAGGAATTGATCAATTGGATTAAGCTGTGGAAGTTGAAAAACCAAATTCTCCCAAACTCCTTATACAGAAAGTATGGATCTCAGTTGGGAGAATTTACCAACACGCCATTTGTCATGTTTGAGCTTAAAGGGTTAACCCTGGGTTAGCCCGAAATTCGAGCAGTAGTTTCGAGGGTTCGATCGATTTGAGCGTGCTTAGCTGCAACATTACTTCCGGTAAATGTGCACTCTGCACACCACGAACTGACTATTGGTGAGACGATTCGTCGACTACCTTAAGTCGAATCGACTCAGCTTGGCTGTATTGGACATGGAAGGTAGTTTCTCCTCTAAGGAAAGATTTACCGTTCATATAAAATAATGTTCAAATTTTCCAAGGAAAAAATTGTTAATCCCCAAATTACACTTCAAATTGGTGCCTACAAGGTTGACAGCAGGAACATGGGTAAAAATTGAACCCTGCGTTCGTGCTAATCAGCTTTTGAGCAACTGGGCCCTGTGTGCTAACGTGGAAGAACACGGAGGCGAGAGAAAATAATACAAAACTTTGTACTGACGTTTTTGCTCAATAACGGTAATAGGACTGAGTGGGGTCCAATTCAGTCTGTAATCATATGCGTTATAAACAAAATCAAACGACCGCAAAGCGGGAGTCCGATTTGTTAATCACGAGTATAATTACAGACAGAACTGAACGACACAAAGTCCTGTTACCAATTAATCATAATCATTACAATTTCCGACAAAAAAAGTTTAGTTTAAAAAATAGCTTTTTACAGCAATTTTTAATATATCATAAGTACAATTTGCAAAAATAAATATGGAGAAAAGCTTTAAAATGAATTCAAAAAGCTACCGGTTACGTTGCAATAGTGATAGTAATCAGTGTTGTGATTGGTGAAATTAATTAAAAGGACTTAAAATGATTGGTTCATGTAACTGTCCAGCCAACTGTCCGATTACACTGTCCAATTACGATTTTTCAGATTAATTAGTGCAAAATACAGCAGTTTATGAGCCAATCACATTTGAGGATTTTGTAATAATTATGATTAGTTCAGAAATACCCCAATGCATAACTGAACCAGCTTGCTGTGTACTTAGTTACCTTCTTGCTTGCCTACTTCTTTCTTTTTCATCTACCTCTGCCGTTTTATCAGTGGTGGAGGAATTTGGGGTGGCACTACCCGAGGATTTTACAGGCTCTCTTGGCTCCCTTTCCCTAAAGCTCCGTCTCCTAGCAACCTCTTCAGGTTGGGGCTCAGGACTTTTACTTCGTGAACTCCGCTGACCCGAAGGACCACCTGGTGATAACAGGTTCCCTTTTGTGTGCGGGCTCACGTCTATTTTATTGACGGAATTGTGTCGCACACTTCTTCTTCTATCACCTAGTCACAACATAGGAAAAATGATTGATTAGGGGTGGTATGAATCTACACAGGAATCTTACTGGCTTACAAAAACTAAATTCAAGTACTTTCAAGCGTTAATATTAAACCCGTTTTCAAGAGCGAACAATGTCCAAATATAACACAAAGTCCAAGTTTCCGGAGCGAAAACAAATAATGCACGAGAAAAGCAATTATTTCCTAAGAGAAAAAGCTGCAACTGCTCGAGCTAAATTTGCCCACGCTCAAACTTTTAGCTTCCTCAATAACACGTCCCAGTGATGGAAATTTATTTATCAACCTCGACTAGCTACTCAAGTTACTATTATAAATTTGCTCCAAGCTAAAAAAACCTCAGCACTGCCAAAAATCTAGAGTAAATGCATGTGAACAATCGCAGACAAGTACCTACACAATTTTTTCTCCAAATCACTGCCAGCAAAAATAAAGAATGTAAATAAAAGGATCTTCACCTGATGAATCATTAACAGTTCGTTTCCTCGCCCTACAAAAAGAGAAAAAAACCGGACAGCTCTTTAAACCGTTTCCATCAAAAAATAAATTTTAAAAACCAAACAAAAAATTGTCTTAACATTTGAACTATTTGTTGGATTACCATAAAGTGATTATTCATTTGGCTTGTCTTGGTAATCGTTTATTGTTTCAACAAATTCGGAAGTAGGCAATGTTGGTGAAGGTCTTCACTTTGCCTATTAAAAAGTCACCAAGAAAAGGGTAGATACTCCTAAACTAAACCCATTTACGAGCCTAAGTTGCCCATTGGAACGGTGCTTATCTCTGGTTTCTGTAGTGTTACGTGCATGAGAGGCATTGACCCCCCCCCTCCTCCCCATCCTGGATGCGACACTAATCCATCACAGGTTAGGCCTCAGAAGCAACTGGTACTCATTTTACCGACCTCGTAACGATGAAAGCTGAGTCAACTTTGGCGGAAAGAAGGTCACACAAATATTCAACACTTGGCTTAGCCAGGATGTGAACCCGGGACCTTGTGATTGGATGGCAGATCTTACCACTCCGCCAACCACGCTGCCGTTTTGATTTGATCTAACTCTTCCCAAAAATGGAAAAACTAAAATTAAAAAAAAAGCATCAAACAAGCAAAAAAAGCCGCGTTAATATTTGATTTCATACAAAAGATACAAAAACTTATAACAAATGAACTAATTTAATTTCAGCCTTCACCGCTCGTATCTCCTCTGCGTGGAGAACGAGGCCATAATTTAATAATATCTTTTAAAAACCGGCTCCAAATATTTGTACATCAACTGAATGATAAGGATTCTTTAAATAAAAAAGCCACAGTATTAAACAGATAATGACAACAACCTTATGGAAGAAGACGATCCAAACGCAGGAAGCTCCTCATCGCCATCTTCAACTCGTAGTGCTTTCTGTGAATCAGAAAAAGATTGTTAAATAACTTTGTCATCATTAAGACTGTGTTTTCTTTCGGTGTTTTGTGATAACTCCACAGCTGATACTGTTGAATGCCGGGTGAGACCCTTGACCAGAGGTGTTCACCACACATATGTCATAATCCTTGCTGTTCCCGACAGACAAGCCTTTTGCAAAATGATACTGACACCGCTTTAAAGTCTCACGTGGCTCACTAGTGAGTAGGACTGGTGTCGAAATACAATTAGAAAGTTAAAGAAACTTACCTGTAAGGTGAAATTTGACTGTAATTCTGAAACAGTAATCACGAACTATAAGGTCACGTGCCCACCCCCCTTTCTTGCTTATTTGAGGTTTTTACTGAACTTACCTTCTTCCCTACCATGCTATTTTCGTTTGCAATCATTCGCCTTTGAAGACATAATTTCAGCTACTCGCACATTCTCTCGTGATTCCCTAGTTCGTGACTGACGTCTGATAGAATTACAGTCAAACTTCAACTTACAGTTAAAGTGCTACTTGGACGAAAATCGATATCACTGTTTTTCCGAGATTTTTTTTTGCCAAGTTATAGGAAATGTTAAGAAACATAAATCCCCAAAAAATGAAAGGGATATGAAATCTCTAACTGTGAAAATTTTGCTGCTGAATTTAGCGAAAATCCTGTCCGCCATTACAAGATTGCGAATCCGTGAGCCCTCAGATTTTGATCAACGGCTTTGCTGTTTGACGTCAATAACTAAACACATTGCATGTTTGCTTTGATATTTCATATTCACGTTTTACAAAATGTCCCGGGATTTTAAAGTTATCTTAGTGGAGATTCTTCAGATAAAGATACCATTTTCTCGGAAGAACGTTAAGTGTCTGTGGTTTCTCCACAATATCCATCTAATAACTGCTTAGCAGTGATAGAACAACCGGGCTATGAAATGATCTGTTTTATGCTGGTTCGCCTAACATGTTTACTAGAAAGAGTCAGTATATGCTTTAACTAATTTTTTTTACAAAAAAAGCAAAAAAGCAAAAGCTAAACATAATACAGTATATTCTTATTTTTTCATCTGTTTCAATACCTGTTATGTTGACATGGACAAGATCTAAGGGCAAAACGACGGCTTGAGGGTTTACTTTCAGCTCAAATTCAAAATATTGAGATATAAGTAACAATGATGTGACATCGAAGGTAAATTAATTCATTTAAGTCATTTTCCAGAATAGAAATTGGGATATAAGTAACACTGATGTGACACCGAAA
>JAOBYJ020769477.1:0-12760 GCA_025403565.2 Palythoa heliodiscus | reverse complement strand
TGTAATGCCTGTTACATTGGTGAGACAGCTCGCCATTACAACACGAGAGTAAAAGAACATTTGAAAACGGATAGGGCTTCTCACATTTACAAGCACTTAAACAGCTTTGAAATATGTCGCTCAGTCTGTAATGAACACTGTTTCAAAATAATTGATCAGGCCTTATTATGATTTGAAAATCAAAGAATCGTTGCATATCCTATGGGAAAAGCCCTCGCTGAATGTTCAAATGAAGCACTTTAATATCAAACTTGCATTGTAAAATCCCTTTCGGGGAAATATCATTATATTATCATTTAATACTAACATTTTTGTTTAAGCACATTTCAAAAACAAAACTTAGACGTTCTTATGAACAACAGTGTAACAGGGTTTGTATTCTTAGGATAATACAAAATGCCAGTAGTTTCCAGGGTATATAGAACTAAAATTCTAGGATCGTAGCCAATAAACTCAATTTTCTTTACAAAAACCATTTAACAATTTTAATTTGTTAAAATTATTTGCCTCCGATTATGCAGAACATTTGAGATTTCCAGGAGTTATAATACTTAGAAAAGAATTCACGGAGTTTTCCAAGACCCTGGAGAAAACGTTTTAAATTCCAAGGGTTTTTGAAAAATTCCAGGAGCCGTGCGAGCCTTGGTGTAAGATAATTAAAACGTCCCTTGAAAGCTATCGTCATACCTTTCACTTGCGATTCGACACTGGAACCAGGATCAGGACTCGACTGTGTCAGTACACTTCTTTCTTTTGATCTCCCTTCCTCCAGAAGTTTAATTCTTTCTCGGAGACACTGGTTTTCTTTCTGAAGCTTCTGAAGCTCTTCACTTCTCTGCTGTACACCCACAGCATGTGGATTCATACTAAAATGAACGACTTTGGTTCGACTTGGATCATAGTAACCCTGAGGAGAACGGCAAAAATAATGAAGTCAAATGAAGATCTTTTAAATAGGATATACCCCGCCTGCACACACCATACCCCCAGATTAAATTTGATAAATTTCGGAAAGTACAAGCCCCTGACCTTCATCATGATGATAATGATGATATTTAAAGGAAGGAGAAAAACTCCCCTTGGGACCCTTGGTCATAGGTTACGACCCGCAAAAACGGCACTGCGAAAAGTTCATAATAATAGTAACAGTAACAGTAACAGTACTATGAACAGTAACAGTAACAGTAACGGCAACACTAGCAGTAATAGTACCAGTACCAGTAGCAGTAACAGTAACGGCAACAGTAGCAGTAGCAGCAACAGTAACAGTACCAGTACCAGTACCAGTACCAGTAGGAGCAACAGTAACAGTAACAGTAACAGTAATAGTACCAGTAGCAGCAACAGCAACAGCAACAGTAACAGTAACAGTAATAGTAATAATAATAATAATTTATTGGTATTTCTATGAAATGGTTTTTCAATGGCAAGCAAAGAGCTCCCGCAGCTCAGGACTCAACGAGTTCATTACCTTATTAAGACTTTTTAATACCGATATTTAGAAAATTTAAGACCTATTTACAACAACAAAAGACTAAGAACAGAAAAGCAGAAAATTGATAAAATGGCAGCGTTTTAAAACCTAATAGAATCCCATGGTAATCACGGTGTGTTGACAGGCTCGGAGTACATAACAAATGCGAAGGGGGTCTTGACTAACAAATAACACAGGCTAGGCATCAATAAAAATCATTGCTGTTCAGTGAGCTTCTATATTTGATTGCAGAACGAAAAGCTCACTTTTATTTGAAGTTTAGTGCCTTTTAAGACTTCAAGCACAAATTCTAGCAAATTTAAGACCTTTTTCAATAAGCTATTCTTAATACAAATACAAAACCATTAAAAGCTTTGTACATGAAAGTACATCAAAAGCCTAGCTCTCAAAAATAAGACCTAGCTGATAAATATTTTAAGTATTACAGTTCATCGGATAAAAACTCGCTCAAATCACGGCTTTTTGTCGCATTCTTTAAACAAACCAAGGATTTAGTAGCTATGACACGATTTGGTAAATCATTCCACAACTGAGCAGCCCTATAAGCAAATGAACGCTGCCCAGATAAGTCTTGAACAGAGGAACATATAGCAGTACTTTTGATCTATAAGTTGTACAGACTTAGTCTAACATGTGATGTACCTGCATCATCATTTTGTCTTTATATAGGTCGTAGGTTTCAATTTTTTCTTGCAGCTCCTGATTCTGTTTCTGTAGCTTCTCAAGTTCTGCTCTGATGGCAAACATTTTGTGTGCAGAAACAATAAGCTTCATCTTTTCTAGGATAGGTTATCATTTAATCGTTATTTGAAAGAAACAATCATTCGAAAAGCCAAAAAATATAATATGTAAAAACAAATGGATCTTGTGGCTTTCAACTGATCACTTACCAGTATAGAGTCGATGACCTCTTGTCCCAAAACCTAGCACTGATTAACAATGAGACTAAAATATATACAAACATACAAACGCACACTTCATCTAAAAAATATGTAGTAATATGTATATCATATATAATCAATATATTTCACATTTCAATCATTAGTTTTTAAAAAGGCGTCAGTGTTTGATAACCGAGTGCGAGGTTTGTAACTAAAGTTATGGACGGAAAGTTTTCCACGCGTGAGAAAAAAACAATACTACTTCATATCTACCCTAATTTTTAAAAGTATGTAATCGTTAATAAACCATTTTTTGTTTGGCCTCTATCATTTTGTTTGGAACGTGAAAATGTTTTTAAAATATACAGTGTTCATGCAGATCTTGAAGGGAAAAATTCAAAGGACTTTTCAAGGACTTTCAAGGACTATTTCCAAGAAATCCAAGCACGAATGAATACAAAGGACGTGCATCAGGAACAAGTCATTATATTTTACTTCTTGATAATATTGAATAATAAACCAGAATAATTTACTTTACTCAGGTCCCAGACAACACGAACTCCAACGACAGAAAGTGATTGGCTGACATTACGAGATAAAAATGCGCAGCTATCGATGTCCATTATTGATTTTAGAGACTTAAGTTTGCTGACTTCCTGATAAGCTTAACAGCAAAGTTCACGAAACATTTTCAAACACTTTGAACCACTCCTTCATGAATTCAAGCATTTTCAATGCCTTGAATTTAAACTTTAAAATTCAGGCATTTTAAATACTTTCAAGCACCTGCACGAACTCTGAATATAAAACAAAACAAATCTCAGTCGCGAACGATGTTGGCAAAAGAATGAAAAATGGTAAAACTACATTGACAGTTCAGACCAAGTCAGCTTATATGACCTTTGAGAACTTTTCAGCAATAATTTCTTTACCTTAGGTCGCAGAGATTTTCGTCTTTTATTTGTGCAGATATTTCCTCCTTCTCTTTGAGTTTTGCTTCCAACTAAAACAGTGAAAAGTAATTCTAATCACAATCACAGTAATAATCCAACAATGACATAACTAGATGGATCAACTTGTTTGCGAAGTGCTCAAATTAGTTATGATGGATGGTAAGCAAGTGTATAGTTATGCTATATCTGAGGTGTTACATCCGGCTTGATTCTTGACTACCGGCACGAGTAAAAATTATAATAAAATATGTTTATTAACGGTCTTTTCAGCAAATAAACTGTAATAATCGAAGAAAGACCCAACACGACACAAACGCGCCACGGTTACATAACAATCGAAGATTTGATCTGACATCAGCACACACAAATCCATCAGGAAGTGCAGCGAGGATGAAGTCGTAAATAGTTTCCTGTATTGATACAACTGCTCAAAGCATTTGCTGCCTTCAAAGTGTCGCCATAAATCGTTTAGTAAAATATCTTGACTTCTACTCACCTGTTTGTAATCATATTTCTGCTGGTGGATTTCTTTTGATGCTTCGTTTATCTCACTCTAAACCAAAGAACATGCAGATTAAAAAATAAGGGAAGTACTCTAAACCTCTGTTAAGCCTACCCTTAATCAGTTAAAGTCCTTCAAACAGATCTCTCTCCCTGATCTGACAGAAATAGTAATTTCGAACAGCTGTAGTTTCAGCCAGGTTCTGGTTACTAAAAGATGTCAACCGACCCATTGAAATCATGCTGTAAGACACTCACAAAAGTGCTTACAGGGAAGGGTCTCTAAACATGACTTCCAGTAAGTCGGATCGACTTTAATCATGGCAGGTTGACATGGGTCAAATCGACCCATCAATGTTTCTAACCCTTACCCAAAAGCACTTTCATGAAATTTTCTGGGTGTCACACGACATGATTTCTGGTAAGGCCACTCAAATACATCTTATTTTCCAACAAGCACCCTCCTGATCTTGTACTTAGAAAGTAAGCACTGGTAGCTCTATTCCAGAAGTTATGGATTAGAACCCTAACACATTTGCTTCTGTTTGTTGCAGAGCACGCAACTAAAACACAACTGAACCTTCTTTTCAAACAGTACCTCAGTCTAAAGTGGTGCATTATTGTCTCTTCAGAAACTGTGTCTGTATATTGTAAGTTTTGTACCGTGGAAAAAGTGAAATAACGAAGGACTCTCATCCAAAAGTTAAGCTTCATTGACTTTTTTTACGTTGTAAAACCTACAATCTAAACCTGTACCTCTAAAGCCTCGATGTGCTTGTGACATTTGTCCAACCTTCCTTCAGCCTGTGTTGCAAAAAACAAAATTACACAACTTGTAATTACAGTAAGAACTTGTAAATGTTTTTAAAAAAGTATAATATTAACAAACCATTCAAAAAAGAAAAAGAAAATTTTGTGCAAAGATAATTAATAAAAAGGCGGGCTCATAGTTTAAAACAAATAAAATAATGAGAAGTGATATCAATTTTGTAACTGAATTTCAAACAGCCGTTTCACTGCTGAAGATGAACACTGCATCGTGTTTGAAATATTCAATTATAAAAATGATATCACTTCTAGATATTTTATTTGTTTTAATCAGGAAACAAAATTTAAAAACCTTGTTCTGGTTTTGTTTGGGCATGTTCATGAAAATGGATTGAAAAGTCTCATTTAAATTTTGAGAATATGACTTGTGAGAGTGTTGGAGGCATAGATGGACCCATGTAGAAACCTCAATGCAGGGTGACTGATGGGATTTTAGCAAAAACTATACTTTTCCATAATTAAATTAAATAAAATCTTGTTCTTTGAAAACAACATACTCTTTAATGAGGAGGTCCCATTAAAATTAGAAACATTTCCACAATTGCAGTATTCCTCATATTCAAAATTATCGAGAAAACTAAGTTTGTGCCACAATTCAAAGAATGCTCTACAGTTCTTGCTATGTACTGATAAAATAACATGTAAACTACCTCTTCAAGTCTTGTTCTAAGCTGGGGATCATAATCAGCTGATAAATTGTTGTCAAAAGCTCCGAGAATTCGTCTAAAACCATCTCTTTCCTGTCAGCATATTGAAGAAAAAGTGTAATCAGTAAACTCAGCACAAACCAATAGATACATAGTCATACATAATCTTAGTTTTAACTGCAGTCACAACTGTAGTTATGCAAACAATCCTAATCATTGCTGTAATGTTTCTTAGGATTTTAGATTCACAAGCACAAGTGGAGAAGCTTACCTCAGTTACCATAAGAAGGCGTCGCTGCAGTCGTTGATTCAACTCTTCTTGGCGGCTGCTACTAACCTAAATTAACACAACAGCGCATCACAGTCATTATAGACATGATAATATCAAATAGTTCTCACTTATTCATCCTACATGTTTATAAACACTACAGCTATTCTATGCCCTATGTTATGGTCTTATGATGTCTATTTTCTTTTATCATATACATATCGAGATTTACTCGTCAAAGTTCCATATAGTAAATTTTTGTTCGTTCAATGCTTTTAGCCAACCACAATGCGCAGATCATCATTTCATGTGCGAGAAAAACGATGCATCCAATCAGGAGCCACGTATCGCTTTTTACACGTGTGAGAAAAAACAATACGTTCATTCATGAGGGACAATTTTTGCTTTTTTCACGTGTGAGAAAAACAATACGTCCATTCCGGCAGAAAGGACAATTTTTGCTGTTGGAAAACAGACCTACAGCGCGCCGGTCGTTCATTCATGATTATAAAATAGTTGATACTACATGCGTTCTGATTGGTCAATAAGTGTGCTTTCATATCGCTATGAAGCACAAAAATTACGTTTTGCCGTCGCCAAATTGTGAGAGTTTGCAGTTTCATGAAAAAAATAAAACTATACGCGCGCTTTCTATATCGCTTTCTCTTTCTTTAGTCGGAAAATAATAATTTTATAAAAGAAATAAAACATGTTTTCCATGCCCCCATTGCCTTATGAAAACCTCGGCAAAGTTTGTGAGAATTCTCGAGCATGTGAAAACCCTCGACTGCGTCTTCGATTTTTACTGATCTGCTCTTGAATTCTCCCAAACGTTTGCCTCGGTTTTCACCAGGCTATGACGGCACGGAAAACATGTTCTATTTCTTAAATTAAAAGTGCTGCACGGCTTGTGAAACTTACTCAAGATTGTGATGAAAGATGGAAAGAAAAATAGCTAAAACAAAACCTTATTTGGCCTTGGAATCATTCAACGAGTTAGCGAGAAGACAGATATGTCAATAGATTTTCTAACGAAAAGCAACAAGAACTGCCGATCTTCAGTCAGAAGCTGAATTAAAATATAAAACAAGGTGCGACGGCGAACAGTATAGAAACAAAAGGGCTTTAAAACTTTTCTTTTGCACATTATATTTTCAAAACTTTATGTTTTAATCACTGTATATTTCCGATGCAAGTGTTAGCTTTTGGTTTTTGGATTAAATGACGAAATTGTTTTAGAAACATGCTTGTTTTCATGTTGTTATAAACACAGACACAGTTAGAAAAACTATTAACAGGATTAAAAACTTTCTCCAGCTTATAAATTGAAAAGGGAATCTCGAAAAGCATATGATAAACAGAAAACAGCATGGAAAATGCTTTGTACGGTTTTTATTCACCCATCGTTTTGTATCATAAAACTCACTTGTTCGTTGCGCTCGCTTAGTTCGTTTTATGATACTTCACAACTCGCATTTTCCATAAAGTATTCTCTATATCAAATCTGAACAGACATGAACTATATATGTCGCCGAAAATGAATAGCAAAACAGTTACTGTTCATCAGCAGGATACCTAAACCATGTGCAATTCCACAATTGGTATTAAAGTACGGGGCTGTGCCTGTTATATTAATAACATCAGCTGCAGATATAAAATCTGCAAACGTGCTCATAAATCAGGATATACGCTTGACTCCCTTTTCAGACGTGAGATCTGAAATTATAGATCGAAATTACAAACAATAGCGAACACTGTCTACAATAATAGACCATTTCAAGGTTCCTGAAAGGTAACCAAGCTTTTACATGAAGCCAAGACTAAGGTTGACCTGGCACAGTTAGAGAAGTGGAAATAATAGACATGCTAATAAGTTTCTTTCTTATGATAATTATTTCCACTACTCTATAACTGTGCCAGGTCAACCTTAGCCTCATCTTTATGAAGAAGCTTGGTTACCTTTCAAGAACTGTGAAAAGGTCTATTGCTCTCAGTAACCAGTAGTCGTGCTCTCTGTAATTGAGGCCATAACTACATATTGCCATGAGTGAAAACTGAACATTTTTTAAAAACAATGTTTTATTAACAGATGTGTATTTCAATTTATATAGATTTTGTTTTTTAGTCTTTTGGTGTTTTAGTTAATATCTAGTTAACTTCTTTTTGAATGTTTTAAAATGATAAATGTTGTAATCTTATTTATCAAATTTTTTTAATACTTGATAATAATGTAATTTGTTAATAATTAATATTTTTTTTGTAAACTTACACGTCTGTTGTAAGTAGTGTTTTTAATAAGGGCATTTATTGTTATTATTATTATTGTTATTGTCATTGTTGTTGTTATTATTTTTATTTTCATTATTATTATTAAGTGAAATGTCCCACTAGGGTGCAAAGAAAACAATGAAAACTGAGATAATGCTGACAATTTTAAAAATTATTAGTGTGAAAAACGATACCACTGATTTCCTTTTCATCTTTCATAAGTAGAGCAATATTTATTATCCACTGAATATCATTACATTTACTTGGCATCTAACTTATGATTCGCTTTTATAAACTATTTCACAATTTGGTAAATTCATAACTATAAATGGTGGAAATAGAGAAATTATATCAAAAGTGTAGTATAATATATTAAGTAACATGTTAAGGGTATTATAATTATATTATAGCATAAAGGTACCTTTAATGTCTCCAGTTGTTGTTTCACCAGCTCCAGTTCATCTTGAGCCGTTTTACAAGCCAGTTTGTGAATGCGAGCACTATAAAAAGTATTGTTTAGCAAGACTTAGAAAATAATAGACTTCTCACAGCTGTTCTTTGTGGCGGTCCATTCACCCATGAACATATCAAGGTCAAACAAGCTGCACAATTCATTCGCAAAACTGACCAATTAAAACATAGCTTATGTATCTCAGTGGTTGAAACAATATAAAATGAAAATTAATAACTACTGTATGTTTGAACCAAGTTGAACATTCCACTCTCAAAAACTAAGCAATCCTGACCAAGCATACTAACTCTGTCTTTTGCTGGCAGCAATGATAAAAAGCCTTCAAAAACTGACCAGTTGTTTGTCAATTCACAGTTTTGTTAACAAACAGGATTGCAATGTCAGACTTGTTTCAGCTGAAGTCTGAATTGAAGGGGCCAGCACAAAAAGAAAAAAAAGCTGCATTAGAATGAAATTCAATACTCTCAAAAACATAAAAAGATATGTGCTGTATATTTTATTACATATTTGTTTCACTTACCTTGACTTTAGTTCACTCTGTTGCTCTCGTAAAACTACTTCACTCTTCTGCAACCTCGCAATTTCTTGTGTGAGTTCAACTGGAGATCTTAACAGATCAAAAACTTCAAATTAAATTTACAGAGCAACTCAATCACAGCATAGTTGGCACAGTGGTAACATCTCTGCCATCCAACCACAAGGTCCTGGGTTCCAGCCCCAACTCAGCCTAGTGCTGAACACTTGTGAGAACTGCTTTTAGCCAAAGTTGACTCAGCTTTCCATCATTACAAGGTTAGTAAAATGAGTACAAGCTTATGATAGGGATTAACCTGTGACAGATTAGTGTCCCATTCAGGGGGAGTCGCTTGATGACTCTCATCTGCTTAACACTTCAGAAATCGGAGGGAAGTACTGACTTCAGTAGGCCAATAGATAGCTTTTCATGCTAAGGTGATGTTAGTTGTTTAGCACAATTTAAATCAAAATAATTATTAATATTATAAATTACTTCAAGATTAATTGTGCAAAATACCAGAGTGTAATAGAAATACAAACTTTAGTTTTTTTATTCCTGATATGTCTTCAGTTTCCCACTTTTTAATCTTCTTAACCAATTCCTGCATCAGATGAAGAGTAAAACTCTGTCATAATAAATCTCTATTAGTGTGGGGTATTAGTGTTGTTGTAGTAGTAGTAGTAGTAGCAGCAGTAGAAGTAGAAGTAGTAGTGGTAGTCTAGTAGTGGTATTGGTAATTGTAGTAGTAGTAACAGTAGTAGCAGCAGTACTAGTGGTAATAGTAGTAGTAGTAGTAGTTGTAGTAGTTATAGTTATAGTGGTAGCAGCAGCAGCAATAAGTCATATTTTAATTACCATCAAAGATATGAAAGTCAACTGGCCACAACAAAAACCAAGTAACTTTATTCTCAGCAATACAGACCTTTACATTCGAGTACGAGTACCAGTGCGAGATTTCAAGTGCACATGCGCTTATACAAGCAAACTCATTGTCAAGAGGACGAGATTTTAAGCAAAAGTTGTCCTCTCGACAACGAGTTTGCTGGTGAAAGCATGTGTGCACTTAAAATCGTGTACTCATACTCATTGTCATACTCGGATCTAAAGTAAAATAAATAAATAAAGGTCTCTATCAAAACAGGAGCAGTGATTGTTAATACCAAAAGTGAAATACAAAGACCTCTGACAACTGAAAAAAGCTATAGATATTTCTGTATCACTAGCATACAACTAGACAATGAAAGGTTTCAGGTACACTGACCTCATTTTCTATTTCCAGCCGAGCCATGTCAACAATCCTCTGCTCAGCCCTCTTTAGTTTGGACTTTAGACTATCACACATTTCTTTGAGTAGCAAATTGTTTTCATTGGTTTCTCTAAAAATTATATAGAGAACTGTACATGAGCTGCCTAAATTTCAAAGATAATATTTCTTACTTCCTAAACAAGGTTGCATGTGGCTTGATATGGCCTATCATCAGATGATATGTACATTGATCATATCACATAACATTTACAATAGTTATAGTTATTATAATACTAGAAATGATCGATGATAAGAAAAAAAACAAAGGAAACTGATTTTAAGAGCTAGCTTTGTGAGCCATTCGGTATTGGGAAAGAATTAGCTTAGCTTAGAAGTGGAAAATGTCCACTAGCAAAACACTTCAGTAAAAAAAGTCACGCACTAGCTTACTGGGTTACTTTAGCTTTTGAGATCAACTCACCAAGAGCTACCTGATAGGTTTTTCAAGGTGCAAAATTAAGAAATTTTTCAGTCGGCCCAGTGAAAAAAATAGGTGCAACAACATATGAAGTGGTAACAGTTGTCTGGGATTTTACCCAGCCCTAAATGTATTTTTGAGACATTTTTACCAGCCCAGAACCAAATTGGCCAGCCGAAGCCAGCTAATCGACTTAATTTCATACCCTGTTTTTGCAAAAGATATTAAATAAACCCAGAAGGAGCAATAGATGAATGGTCATCAGTGGGCAAATCCCATGAACATTTATCTACATTGTAATAATAGAATCATATGAAACAGTACATGCAAGTTTTCATTTGTTGTTAACAAATATCCCCTTCCCTCCCCTTCCTTCCCCTTTCTTCCCCTTTCTTCCTCTTCCTTCCCCTTCCTTCCCCCTCCTTCCCCTTCCTTCCCCTTCCTTCCCCTTCCTTCCCCCTCCTTCACCTTCCTTCCCCTTCCTTCCCCTTCCTTCCAGTCTACTGTTTTGGAATTATAGTTTATGTGTCTCAGCCAGTGCCGCACAAGGGTTTGCTAGCCTGAACTAGTAGTTATCTGAAAATAATTCCAACCCTGTAATACTAGCCCAAGTTTTGATTGACTAATAGAAATTCTGTTTGTGATAACTTCAAAGTGGTGAATTTTAAATTGCCTTCAAATTACCTGTAGTAGTTGTTGTCATCCTGAAGTTTAGCATTTTCTTTTTCTAACTCTCTGTATTTGGTTAACTGTGTTTGCATTGTTGCAGCAATTTTGGCAGCTTCATCTTGACACTCCAGTTTTTCCTCTAGTTCCTGTTATAAATGAGGAGGAAAAACAACCTTCAGTTGTAATTAATTGAACTTACAACTTACAACATTATAGCTGGAGTAATGAATATTAAACTCTAGATCTTAAATAACAACATCACAATCTTTTCCTGACATTGCAAAACAATGCCCTTTTCAAATACCAATTTTATATGATCCATATCTAATGCAACTGAGGGAGAACACAAAAATTTCCTTACTGACATTTGATTCAGCAAACAAAAAGTGGGCCCAATAGTTGCTATCTGATGCCAGATCTACTATCAATTTGACCTTCTTTGATTTGTAATTAATATTTTAAGAAGTCACCAAAGGCTACTGAGTATTAATTACTTAAAGTAAAAATATTAAATGTTTCTCTTACTAATAGATATTTTGTAATGTACAGCAGCCACAGCAATTAGTTAATGAGATCTGCTGGTCAAACTCTCTCAAAAAATTGAAAAAGAAAATGAATTCATAGCAAGACAAGTAGAATTCATGAAAAAGGTTGGCAAAAGATATGCCCATTCAGCCCAGTTTCTTGAGTTTCTATAAGAGAAAAGAACCTTAAAAAAACTGACACAATTATTGAAATTTAATTTTGATAATGATCATACTTGAGGCAAACATAATTTAAAGAAAGCTAAAGCAAATAGGAGGTGAGGCCATTCCAAGACAAGGAGATTGCCACAACATAGGAGGTTTTTATATGTGGTGTATGTAAAGCACAGTTCTTTTAGGCCTTTCTAGGAGGCTGCGATGGGTGGGCTCATCTTTGCATCTATAGTCTTTTATTACTATATATTTTAAATTAATATTTTTTAATAATTATAACTTTAAGCTATATTACTGTAAGTTTAATCATTAATTTTTTATTATTCATTTTCTTTCTTTACCCTTCTCTAGTCTTCTCACTTACTTTAACTTTATGTTCAGCTGTATTTGCTCGAGATCTAAATTCTTCAAGAGCAGGCAAGTCCTTTGCAGTTTCACCCCATCGCCTGCACAATGTAGCATAAACAAAAATGAATTTCTTAACACAGGCCTCAAACTCTCTAATTTGAGGGGCACAGCCACTTTGGCCTTAACCCTATTCAGACCGGGCTTTTGGAGGCTACCTGGGACCGGGGGGGGGGAAGCAGAAAGTGCCCGCGGCCTCTAACTCTTTAACAATTAAAGATATTAAAACGAAACTTGAAGGTCTAAAAGATAAACATAAATCAATTTATTTCAGCTAATTTAAGTAGAGTGAAATGTCGTTATGACGTCATAAATTCAGAAAAATGCAATTTTTTCCAAACATTTTGATTTTATTACTCTTTTTTCTGGAAAACTTTTTCACTTGAATAAAATACTCACTTTCGAGGCTTTCCCATCTGTAAGCAAAATTTTAG
>JAOBYJ020769255.1:0-12766 GCA_025403565.2 Palythoa heliodiscus | reverse complement strand
ATCTCGGAGTGTTAATTTATAAATTCACCATGCATTTTTATTGTCAATTGTTTTTTAACTGTATATGTTTTCTCAGACACAATGTTTGATATTAGGGATTATCTTATATTAATTTAATTGTTTTTATGTAGATACTTTTTTGTTGTTGTTATATAAACATTACCCTCCCTTTGCTAATTTGAGTAAACTCAGAGATTGCTGTTTATTAGATATCAATGAATTCATAGTACGCTGTAACAGAGTAACCATGTACATGATTAACTAAATTATTTTGTAGGAGATCCTGTTGACAAAACGGACAATCTATCTGTAAATATACGGAGAGACTCATTTATGGTAAAGTTTGGCGAGTGTATAGCAGGTTTAACACAAATGCTTTTGAACTTGGGATAGTTCTTTACCGCTATCGCCACTGGAAAAAAGGTAGGAAATTTCCATGACTTCGACGAAAAAAGGCAATAATTGAGAGCTTCAATTCTTTAAATTGCTTTCCTTTCACGGTGCCCACACTTTATTCGCTAGGACTTTTTTCATTAAAAATTGGTTCGGAATCTTTCCCAATGACCTCCTGATGGCAACTTTAATTTGTGGTAAAAGCATTTTCTGGAAAATATCCTTGTATCATTTAAAGGCTTGGCTGTTGCATTCTCTACGGCTTTCATCCACTTTTAAGTGCAAAGAATTGTCTTTACATTGCTCTTTTATTTATTACGAGCACGAGAAACAAAGTGTTCTCTCTCGAAATTGCTGTAAGTTCTCCTTTAACCGTTTTTGAGGCTTGTTTTTCGTTGTGTCATCAAAAGGGAGTGTCACTTTTGAGCCAAATGCTTGTCGTATTTGTCTGATTCATTAACAGGGCAATGCTAGTATTGTGATTTCCTTCTGAATAGTCTAGGGTAAATTTGAATTTGTTCCAAATAAATATTAACGTCATTGATACGAAGCTCATCTAAATATTTTTCGGTCGTGTACAGAATTTCTTTCAATTTTGCAGGTAAAAAAAGTTCTGGAAGGCATACAATTCTGCTCAGTTTCTCATCTACATACGGTGTATACATTAGTCTAAATATTTCAGGAGATGACAATGATAAACGATAAGTTGGTGACTAAGATTTCACGCCTAGTTATGCAAGGGTATAGCAGCCATACCTTACATTAATGTCTCTATTTTTTGATAACAGATTCAAATTACAAAACACACAAAATAAGTTGTTCCGAAGTAGTCAAAATTTTTCTCTGGTGTTGCCTTTGTGTTTAATAACAAAATCAACTTACAAAACACAAACAAGGAGTTGATATAGTATTACATTTCTCGAATAATACGGGCCCTGCGTTCAAATTATTATGGTATAAACAGACGGAACTGTTGGTTCGACAGGGGAGATGTTTTTTACAAAATATCTTGAGTTCTATTTCTGGATAACGGGTTGAGTAACGAATGGCAGTTAGTCATCAGTCGTATTAAGAATTTTTGCTTGTTCTGGGAATATTTTTTCCACCCTAAATGGTTATCGTATCCGTTACCAAGGGAAGTTTATGGATCAACTAATATTTTGGGGTATCTTTCATGGAGCAGGTGCACAAATAGTTTTAGGGTTTGGCGATAAAAAGCAAACAGACAGTGAGATTTTCCATTTGCGATTGCAAAAGGTTGGAGTGACAAAACTCAGTTTGTTGACTCAGCCCTGAAGGTTTTATGTTTTGGGGTTTGAAAACAGTTTGAACAGCAAAACTAAAGGAAGAAAGAAACCGATGATAAACAATCTTTTAAATTTAGAAACATTAAGATTTATTGTTAGAGTTTGGAACGGATATTTACGGTCACCGTAGAAGAAGACTGCAAGGAAATTTATTTGTTTTTGTTAAAATACTACTAAAGTTTGTAGTATATGTAACACTCGAAAAGCAGTAAGTATCATAAAAATTAGCCTTTTGTTTTTTAAAGTCTATTGTAATCAGAAACGTTTTAAAATATATTTTGGTTTCTTCAACTCATTATTGTAACAGTTTTTTTACTCAGATGTCGTGAAAATCTTATGGAAAACATAAGTCTGTTGTGCTCAAGAAACACAAAGAGCTCTTTTAGTTAAATTGGTTTTCTTTCAGTTTTTCTGATTTCCTAAATTTTTATTCAATATTTTTTGATAAATAAAAATATTCTAAAAAAAGTTAAGGCTTAAGCGTAAGCTTTTTTTTATTTTGTACGGATTTTATAGTTGTTTTCGGAAGGATCTTGTCTGAAAGTTAGCTCTATTTACGGTTAGTCTTCTCTCGGTATAAAAGTTTACAGAAGCTGGCATCTCAACATTCAGACATGTTAGGTTAACTATAAAAACAAGAGACCGGATACCCTAATATGTTTTTAACAAGTCTTTGAACAGAAGTGTCACTAGGCATCTTTATGTATACATGCAGGTTTTCCTAAAGATCTCTATTTGTAGAACCCGTTGCTATGAACTTTCATTTGGCTGATACGTCATTTGTTTGGGTTCTTTTATAAGAATATTTTAGCCTCATCCAAGCATGGTATAATTCTTTAATTCCTAATTTTGTCAAATATTGGTCGTTATTTTAGTTTGATAATGATTGAATATCACTTCTTTACTTTATGCCATGCAGCGACACTGTGAAAGATAACAAGTCGATACTTTACTGCTAATGTGTGTACTTGAAATGAAACCGATCATTACAATAGCAATAACAATAATATTTCAAACATTGGAAAGAATTTTGTACAGTAACGACCTTGTCAGTGTAGGATTTTGTATAGTAACGACCTTGTAAGGGTAGGATTTTGAACAGTAACGACCTTGTCAGTGTAGCGTCGAGTTGCTTTCGTGTTCTTAAAAATCTTAAAATGTTTTTTCCCATGGAAAACTTTACTTTTTGGTTTAAACACTGTCAGTGATCAACAAACACAGACTATAGTTGAGTTGAAAACTATTTTGAAGGGAAAAAACTTAAACTTATAATATTAACTAGTTGTACGGATTTTAGAATTTGAACATTTTTGATAACCAACATACAGGCATAGCTTTTGAAATGGTTTAGGTTGGAAGGTTAAAAAAATTGACGGTAAAAGTTTTTTTGGCTGTAGTTAACCTAATGGCTAATCAAAGCTTTAAGAAACTGAATTCGAGTTTTTGCATTGTTTAGAAAGATACTTAGCCACACAGTCGTAGAATTAGATCTGATTAAGTTGTCAACATGGAATTTAAGATAACCTTTTTTTGGTCATCTCAAAATATCACAAATTTATTCATGCATAAGTGTGTTTTAAAAGTTTTTTGATTGCAAAACATTTCTGAAGAAAATCTCGAACTGCGCTAGATCTAAAATCATATATCAGTGGGATATTAAAAAGTCGGGCAGTTAAAATGGATGTTTGATATAAAGCGCGGAACTCGCTCGACAGTTAAGTTAAGATTGGTTAATATGGGAATTGCTCGCATGTATGGCTGCTAAATTTAAACTTATAAGCCCCGTAGTTATAACAGGATTGTTATCTTAAGGATCAAGACAAGAAGATTGCAAGTTTTTATAATTCTATAAGCAGGAATCGTAAATGTATTTTTTGTCTATCGAAAAAACGTACCAACATATCGTTTAGATAGCACTATTTATACTTTATAAGTTATATGAATTAAATTTCCACTTCAAATTGTGCATCGACATTCAGCGAAGTGGTTCCTTAAGGTTTTGTACATACCTTTTTCGCATTTCTGCAGCCCTCACTCTCTGACGCTTGTTTTTAAACCAGTTGCTGACTTGTGTAACAGTCAAATCGGTCATCTTTGCCAACTCGTATTTCTCGCGTGGGTTAGGGTAGGGATTTTCGATGTACGCCTTATTCAGGATAGTTCTGGATTTTTCCTTAAAGCAGTATGTGGTCTCTTCTCCATCCCAAATGGTCCGAGGCAAGGGGTACTTCCTGCGCACTCGGTATTTCCCCACTGCACCTAAGGGCCGCCCTCTTTGCTTCTCGGCTTCCATGTAATGCGCCGTGCGCCAAAGGCACTGTAGCTTCTCATGGTGTTCTTTGGTGAATTTGTTACTCTCTAAGAGGGAATACAACTCTTTGAAGTGACCATGGTAAAATGCAACGACTGCTTTCGAGATCAAAATCGTCTCGCTGTTCTGAATATCTTTGTCCCCTTTAGGAAGTGACCAAAGAAATCTTCCCAAGCGTTCAATTTCTCCGTTATTCTGTAGGAATTTGCAGACCGAAGCAACCTGGTCCCTCGAGAACGGACACGGCAGCATGTTCTCTCTTTTATCGAGTTCGCTGTGATGTCTCGACATGTACGCTGTCCTGAATGAACTGACAGAAGTGCGGATACTCCCTCACTTTGCGCATCTTAAGTAAAGGTGTGTGTGTGTACTTTAACACGTCTTGCTAACAGATCCTAGACAACCAGCATCAATCAGTAATTGCGCCTTGTGTGTCGAAAGTGGCCACGTTCTTTGTTGACAAAACCGCCCGTTTTCGTAAAGATGATATTCATTTAATTCTACGAAGAACAAAGCCCCTTTTACGGACTTGTCAAAAGACATCATCCGTCCTATATCTTTTGTTAGGCGGTCATTAGCATGAAACTGAAGCGCACAAGTTTTGTTTATTTTCGCCCTCACGATAGGCTATTTCGCTTTCTCAAACTAAACAGAAGATCTGTAATCTGAATAAATATAGATATAAAGGTTCGATAGGGCTAAGATACCGAGACACGAGTATTTTTGGCTTACTTGCAACTTCCAAGCAGCCGAAAAGAAAACAAAGGTTTTTTTCCAGGCAAAAAAAGACTTGTTAAGCTGGCTCATTACTTTTCTTTGTTTTACAAATTTAGCTGGTGACACTCGATAGTGCATTACATCAAAATTAGCGTGTTTTTCTAGCTTGTCAAGCTATAAAGTTGAATAATAACCATAGTAGGTGATTCTTTTCTTTATTCAGTTCCATTCTCTTACGAACAGTGGTGCATTTAACTTTTTCTTTCAAGGAAGGCCGATTTTGCCTGTCTATTCTTTAGTGCAACATTAAGTGTTTTTTGTCGTAAGGCCGGTGTGAGGGTTGTGCAATTTCTGTGTAGCAAGACCGTGAAATGTTCTTAAAAAACATATCTTACTATGTAAAATACCGGAATCTCTGTCATTTGGCCTAGTAAAACTTTTAACGATAATTTGAGATGAGTCGTAATTTTTGTCAACTGATACTTTAAGCTGCTTTGTTTTGAGTTTTTGAAATTTGTATCTTGCTAGTGGCCACATTTTAATTAATAGTGTGCACAGGCAATCTATATCTTGCGAAGGATAGACTCCTCAATTTTAAATTTATATTTTTAAAGAATCATTTTAATTCCGTGCTCCAGCTGTGTTGACAAAAACATCACAAAGTTAATGTTCAAAAAATTGTTGCGGAACAAAGCGTTTTGCAATCCCACAATGAACCATTTAATCTGACTTCAAAGTTGAACATCTGTCGTGAAGATAAACATACTGAACAATTCGCCAAGCTTGTGTTGGAGACATGGAACCCCAAATAATCTTTGCGGACCAATTGCAAAAAACGAGTTTTTTTGTTTTGTTATATTTGTGTCTATTTTAATTTCTTGTTATCATCTGATCTTAGAAATCGGAGAATACAGAGCGCTTTTAATAATCAAACGTTTTAAATTTCTTTTATAAGGGAAAAACTTGCAATTCGGTATGTTCTTCCTATTGTAAATACTTTCCCTTTTGGCACTTAATAACCGTTTAATTTGGTCGGTTTTCTTAAACAATGCAGGTTTCTCTTGCTTAGTGTTTTTATTAACAATCTTGTCGAACATTGCGGTAAATGACAAGGGTTTTCGAGTACAACCCTAAATTTGTAGTAAATTGTTCATAATTCTTATTTTTATACTTTTTTAGGTTTTTTGTTTAGTTTTATTTAGTTCCAGTAGGTTTTCACCTTCTAACAAGGGACGTGTTAAAATACACACGAGCCGATTTTTTATCATACAGTACGTTCCCCGATATTTTGTCTGAGCACGCCCTCGGCCCTGACACAAGATCCTATTTTTATCTCTAAGTGTCCCGATTCTTTGTTCGATTCAATTTAAGTCAAACACACATGAGTCATTTTATTTTTTGGGCAACGACAAAATCTTGTGTTTTGCAATAAAAAAATGGCTGGCCTGTGTGTGCATCGGGCTTTAGCCTTGTTCGAATTAAATCCCAAATGACTGTTTATCGTTTTCCCTCAGTTTTGGCGGTGTAATTCAATTTCGTAAGGTCCGATCAAACATTTATTCTTTTTTTGTGTAAAACGCGATGTTCTTCGTTATGAGTTCATATAATACCATTTGTGTATTCACATTTATTTTATTTGATTGTAACTTTATCAAATTCAAGAACCCCAACTAACATTGTCTTTGATGCTCCAAAAATTGTTTTGAAATTAAAACTGGAAGTAACGATTTTTTTTGTTGAGGTCGAGGTTTCATGCAACTACTTCAGCTGCGAAAGATAAGTATATTGTTCCCCTATTCTTTTAGTTTTCGTACAAATTAAACGTCTTGATCTTCCCCTTGCGCGTCAACAGGTCAGTAAACCTATAGAGCACAGTTTTATTGTCAACTGAAAACTGAAAATATTCTGAGTTTTGATATGTACTGTAGTATTCCGCTATGCAACTCGTTTTTTGAGTTTAGGTGTATGAAAGTTTGACTGGGACAAATTTCAGAGTTAATACACGCCTTTTTTGTGATAAGAAAAAGTTTATAAGAACAACGAGGCTCAAATTTGCCAAAATCTAATAACAAACAAAAGTAGTTCACCTCTAAATTCAGCCGTACAATACATGTGTGGCGCAAGGCGTTTCGCTTTCCACTGCTTGTTCCTATTTTGTTTTGTTTTTCATCATAAAAGCTGCTCAGAGAAACAAGAACAATTTTAGAACAATCGAGGCCGAAGACGCCAAAAAATTTAAGAGCAATTAGCTTTGGTTGCACATACTGATTCTTATAACAAAAAGAGGCGTGTACATCAATATCTCAACCTGGCTATATATGATCTCGCGGACTTCTTTCAGAAAGCTGCTATACTGATATCCCAAATCGTGTCAAATATTGCGACATAGCGCATAAAAATATTGTAGTCCACATAGGATATTCGGTTTTTATTTGCTAACGTCAACGAAGAAAGGCTTAAACTGCGGTTGAAAATGCAAGAAAATGAAAGTTTTGAACCAGGAAAAGTTGGCAGCTGCTGAAAAAGAACAGTATCAAATTATTGTCGTACTCTTCCCTATTCCAGTTTGATTCCTTTGCTTCTGGGTGTGAAGTGTTCTCGATACAGGTGTTAAGCCTTTGTGGCATAACATTGGGTCACTTCGTTACCGGAAGCCGGATGTTTAATCAAAGGCACTGATTTACACTCGGGATTGTCTACCGGTTTACCATCTATTAACACATTTTGAAGTGTCACAGAGCTCGCTAAAATAAGTAAAAAATATTTATAAGGCCAAATTGAAAAATTCCCGGTTTCTTATCAGCGTCAGCATTTCAAAATAGCTACCGCATTAATGTTTTTTTAGTTTTTGAATTATAGAAAATGTATGGAGAAAAAAAAAATTCTACTTCTGTCGATCTGCTCTGTCGGCTTCACATGACTAACAAAACTGATTCGTTTGCTGTGATTCCTGCGTTTCAGAAAAGCAAAAGAAAAAAACAAGGGCGCGCCACATTTAAATTATTAAAAACCTGATCTGATGAGAAACCGGGATTTTTTTTATTTGGCCTAAAAAGCTGAAAATGTTTGATATAAAAAGTTTAAAATTTGAAACGTTTTCGGCCATGAGTCGTCATCAGGTGTTATTGATATTATTCCCCACTGGTGCTTGATGCGGAGAAATTTCACATAAATCCGATGATGACTTACAATCGAAAACGTTTGAAAGTTTAAAAATTTATAAAATATAAAAATGTTCTCTGATAAAAATTTTTTTAAAAATTACTTGCTTGCAGCAACCGATCCTGTTGCTTTCTCCTAACTTTTATATGTATCCTGATAGCGATGCTTCTATATTTTTACGAAAACGTTTGAGATTTAAAATTTTTCATATCAAACATTTTTAGCCTTTTATATATAGTATATATAGTAGAGTTTTGACAGTTTGAAATAAATTTCTAAAAAAATTAGCAATAACTACTCGCGTGTTGTACAATTTTATAGGGTTTCATGATCGCTTGCTTTTCGTAGGCATTATACTTTATTCAACAGTACAAACTTTTTATATGAAACTAAACTACATGATTTAGTGTTAGAAGTTACACTGATTTTTATGAGCTTAAACTTTAAGATTTTAAATTGCATATAAATAAAATTTTGAAGTTTTTTTAATGAGCATGTGAAATGTCTGCGCTAAAATAAGTTAAAGATTTAAAGGATCCCGGCATGAAATCGTAGGATTTTCGATTTATTTGCTTACAACATTGTCATTTATTCAACCTGTTATTAACCAAGAGCATATGTTGCTTTTCATGAATGGATATTCGAAGTCGTGACTTAAATCACAAAAATGAATGGAAAAATTTCATTTAAGCAACTCTAATATGATTCGGGGAAAACAGTCAATGTTCTGCTTTCTACCATCGAGAAAAAGAAGAGCGGTATGAAATATAATAATAATTTTAATTTTTTTACCTCTAACAATATAGTTTCTCATTCGTTTTGTAAGAATGAGAGGTAATTTGCAGATGGTTTTAGCGAATGCCGTTAAAAATTCTCAAAAACAAAGTTTTTGGGTTATCGAGGACCTCCAGAAATTAAACTAAAGTGAAACTCGAAAACCATAACTTTGTTACATTTTATTGTCTGTCCATGTCTTCATTCTGCAATAGGACCGGCATGCTCCTTTTTTTCAGTATTCTTGTAGTAGTATTTATTGACGCAGTTTTAAACACCGCTGGGCTCAAATAATTACTGTAGTTTTAACCTCGACATTGTTTAGTCCCCACACCGTTGAAGCTAAAAAAACCCTTTTGACTAATTTTTTTACACATGCACGTGCTTTCTCATATCTTTGAGGTTAAGTCAACCTCTTTTTTAAGAATCTGAAATGTTTTCTATTTTTTGGTTTAAAGGGAATTATCATTTATTGTAGAACATAGGCTTCTGGCTTCTTTGTTATTAAACTCTGATTGCCATTTATGTTTTTTTATTGCGTTACTTTTAGGACTGAATTCTCTAACACTACCGGATAGCTGTTGCCGGCGCTGGTTTTGAAACGGAGCGACACTGCGCCACTTCAGTCTTAATGGTGAGTCGTTACGTATGGGTTGAATTTTACTGCCATTCTATAGAACAATGTGTATAGGTACTCGAGCTATATCGGAGTCAATAGACAGGAGTGAGGTCGAGGAGTGGAAACAAATGGATTAATAGCCTAGTGAAATATAAAGCCAAACTTCTGTGGAATTCTCAGCTATACTTGAAGCGCAGCCTGAATTTACAGTTCTTTTCAATTAGGCTAACGGCTCTTTACTCTTTACACTGCCGTTTTGTAGTTGCGGTTCATCTTTCTAAGTTTAGCTTTTAATGCTGAAAAAGTGTTTTTTACAACACCGAGGAAAATTGCTCGTGATACGTTTGTTATATCGTTATAAAAGTTCTTTTGTCTTCTCGTACTTTGCTCGGGTCACTTCCCAGCTTAGACATTTATACTCAGATTAAATTTATACTTTCGACCTATACACAGGCGCACATGGACGAATATGATCAAGTTAACCGGCTTACGAAAATCCTTAGGAATTAACTTGGACACGCACGATCGCTCTCTGACGATGCACTACAGAAAATTCCGGCTTTTCAGTCAACCAGCGCTCCGGTAGGATTATATTGTTGCTGTGTGTGAATGACTGGTTTTATTTCTGAACATTTTCTGTTCACACTATACCTGAGTATTGTTTTATTTCAACTTTGAAACAATAAGTGATTTTCACTCGTGAAAGGAATGGTCTCAACAGATAAATAAAAAAGCTTTTTGAAAGCAATTACGTTTTTGTGTGGACAATTATGTATTAAACAGAACATTGTATGGACACTTGGAGACGCAAAATTCATCTTTTCGTATTCAAACTCTGCTACCTGTTTTTTGCGCTCACTCGCGAAAGATCTTTTCATCACTCGAAAGTAAAGTTTGTGTGTCCATGCCATTGTAATATCCCCTATATTTTTTGTTCAGTTAAGCATTTTTTATAAGAACAACTTTATAAGAACAATGGGGCTCAAATTGGTAAAAATTTAAAAACAATTTAACAACAATCTCAGGCTTTCTGGTAGAAACTTGACTAAAACTTAATTTAGCAACCATTATAAACACAAACAAGATTTGCAGTGTTTTCTCATTGTATGTATACCAAAGCAGAAAATAAGTGCCGCGATTTTCCGGTTTCAAGTAGAAAGCAGTCCGCATGCAAGTTAAGAAACTCAAAGCTGCCTAAAGATCATCTATTCTCTACGTTCTAGTCCAGCGGGCAAGTGGAAAGTAAAAATGGGTAGTCCTCACTGTGATTTTAGGAGCCAGTCACCATTGGACCATGCAACATGCTTTTTTGTAAGAAGAATTTTATAAGAACAACGAGGCTGAAATTGACCAAAATTTAAGAACAATTTAAGAATAAGGTCAGGCTGAGCCTCTATAGCTCGGAAAGTTTTCTGGTAGACACTTGACTGAAACTTAGTGAAACATAAAACCACAAAAATATTCACTGTAGTCTGAGCCCTAAAGACTATTCAACGAATCGGCAAGTCCGCCTCTAAGCACAGCCGTACATTACATGTGTGGTGTGATGTGAGGCGTTTTGTTTTTTCTAGATAAAAACCGCTTATAGAAATATGAAATAATTTAGAACAAATTAAGGCTGAAGTCGCCAAAAAATTACGAACAGTGAGCCACCTTTGCAAGATTTACGTACTGGTGCTTATAAAAAAAGCGTACAATTGCGCATACTGCTATCGAAAGTTTGAGTTTCATGTCGCTTGAAAAACTCGTAACAAGAGGAAACTCTTATATTTGTGGTCATGCTTGATAAACTCTAACTCACCTTTCTCACTTTATTCTATTTCTTTTTTTCTTATTTCTTATTTCTTGTTTATTTTCGGTTTTTATTGCTGTGACATAGTCACAATTCGTTTCCAGCAGTTTTTGGACTAAATATTTCCTTGGGAAGACTGTTCCATTTTTTTCTTTAATGCAGAACAAAAGTTACGTTAAGACCACAAATTTACCACTATCTCGGATTTTTTTTTTGGTTTTTTCTCTAAATCGTGTGCGCTTAGCCGAATAAATTCTCCCTGAATTTATTTTGTTCCAAAATATTTGTAGAAACGAATCAGAAAATGTTTGTCTCTGGGCGTATTTTTGAATTCTGGCCGGAGCCAGATGCAGTCTTTATGTTCTGTTGAGAGCGACAAGTTTACTTTATTGATTTGGTTGAGGTGCGCTCGAATCATTTTGAGCTAATTTAAAAACAAAATCCACGTAGTTTCGTTGTCTAAATGTATATTAATCATTCCAACCAAAAAATGTTCCTCCCATAGAAACATATGAAAAAATATCCTAAAGCAATCTAACCGACAGGATACGGTTGGTCTCACTGAATCCGTCCTTTCATAGTAAAGGCAACTTTTTTCAACTTTGTCATAATGATGCTGAATAAGGGCCAGTTATTACCTCAACTACCAATTCTTTACTGGTAGCATCCTTAACAATTTATTTATAACATAGCTAAGGCAACTAAATCTTTTGTGATTTTCCATTTGGCGACAGTGTGAGAAATAGACAGATGAAAGATTAAAATTTTAACTAAAAATAAGTTAGGGCTAGTTTTTTTCTTTACACATTGTTGTTGGCTAGTTTTCCTTTTTACACAGTGCCATTGTTATTGTTGTACGTAATGTTTATTCATTGTTTTAAAAAATGACTAAATTATTTTGTGTCAGTCTGGCTTGCCACGATTAGCTCTTCGCTATTTGCAAGCCAGCATAGTAATAACTAGGTTGTGTTCGGTATAAAATAAAACTTGGCGTGAATTGGGCTAATCTTTTTTTTCATACTTTTGGGCTTTATTTAAATGATTTTGAACAAGAGCAGGATCTTCAACGGAAGCAAATTTGTTCAAAACAGACCATCTTAGCTTAATAAAAGATATAACAATAATCGTTTTAGTCGAAGACTTGGATCAAATGGTGCACAGCTGTGTATTTTAAAATCTTATACATCGACAGACTGCATAAAGTTTCTTTCCGTGAAGACTTTTTTGCACAACAAAGGTGTTCAAACAAAATAGAGGGAATTGGACTCGTGCTACTCAGAATTAAATCTTAAATCACTTGATCAAGTTTTAAAATGTTATCTTTGGAATGTTTAAAGTTTTGCTAATTAGTTTGTTCTTTTCAGCGTTTGTGAAGTGGATCCTTCTGGAACTTTTTCAAAGACTCCAAAGTGCACTTTCAGGTTTGTTTTGTTCCACACTTTTTGTTCTAAAATTTCTAAACTTTTAAAGTTTTGAAGTTCAGAAGGTTTACTGAGTCTAATTTGCAAAGTAATAAATGGTATTAAAAATAACACCAATCATTTCTACTCTTCAAGACAAACAAAATGAATGGTCACTTCTTAGAATGAACAACGCCAATTATTTCTACTCCTCAAGACAAACAAAATTAATGGTCACTTTACAGCGTTTCAAGCTCTGGTTCAAAAATTAGGACATTCATGGTTTTTGCG
>JAOBYJ020769146.1:1451-12766 GCA_025403565.2 Palythoa heliodiscus | reverse complement strand
CAATAATTTTTCTGAAAATGCCCTAAAAAAATGCCCTAATAATGATTATTAAAGACAAAAATATCTCAAGAGAAAATAAAGAGCCTGTTTTGTATGTGGTTTCCGTCACGGTTTTTGGTTAGTTTCCTGAGTCAGTTAATGTGATCAGTTTCGTGTTCTTTTGCGTTTACAAGCCACTCATCTGAAGTGAATATACGTCCACTTTTGCGAGGATTTATAAATTTTGATTAGCCCAGAAGTCCAAAATTTCAAAACTTTTCGGGGGAACATTCCCCAGGATCCCCTAAGCGCCTAATACGCCGTCGGCGCTCTTGATTGAGTCCCTCAATCCGAATCTTGCTTGGAGGTCCCTGTAAAGGGACTTAAATTCTTAATTGTGTCTCTCCATACATGAAATTATACTTACTGTGGAGTAAACAGAAGCTAAAATATCTATAACTTAAAAAAACAAAACTATATTGAAGAGTTTTCAATGTTTTGGTTAAAGCCCGCAAATATTTTTAACTTACGGTATAACCGTTTCGATGAAAAAGTATGTATATTACACATTTTGCCGCTTGAATTTTCTAACAAAGTTTAATTTTACAAAGAAATAGCTTGTAACGCTGGCTTAAAATTGGTTAGAACGCACAAATAAAATTTCTGAACAAGATTTACACCGGTTTTGTTAAATATAGTCAGATTTACTGGAAATTTCTTCGCATTCCTATATCTGTTTGTGTCTAATTGCAGTGGACTGAGTTTTCTATTCACCACGAAACTGTTTTGTTTTTATGGGAAATAATGAGATGAATCAATGGTAGCTATGGATACAGTTTATGACAACAGGTCGTGTGCCCCAAAGTCGGAGGAAAATTAAAATGCACAAGAAAACGAAAATCTTAGCCAGTATATTGGCTGAGATAATTATGTTGATTTACGTGAAGACGCAAAATACATTTTAAAAACAAACGAGGCTATAACTGAAAAATGTCGAAAAATTAAGAAACATTTTTCACATTTAACCAAAATTTAATGGCTCTTAAAAGGCGTGCATGTATTTTGCAAAGTATCGGAAAATAATAAATGTGGAAAACACTAAATCTAGCAAGCTATTGTATGCCAAGTTATCACGCAAATTTAAATCGGGAAATAAAAACTCGACTGTGAATCAAATCAGTGGAGATATAGTATTTCACTATTTGCTCAAATAAAGTGTTACAAATTTTTAATAAACCCATTTTACAAGAAACTATAAACTATTTTCCGCTGAAAAAATTTCTCGTCAGTGTCAATTAAAAAATAGCGTGTTGATAAATTTTAGAATCTTTTTAAGATTTTATGTAATGCGTGTTAGTGGTTAATGACCAGTGATCAGCTTCTGCATTTTTACCATAACCGACTAACAATGACACACGCAACACATCCAACTTTGAAGTCGGAACTTACACGAAAAATATTAGTTAAGGGAATTTCTCTTAGCAAAGAAAAATCAAAAGAAGATTTTAAAAAGTCCCTTGGAGACATTGACGCTTTTTAGGTTTTTCTAAAACTAAAAATGATTGGTGACCGGATTACACTTACGGTTCAAACACAATGCTCCGGTTTCTTGCCTTTTAGATACGGCAAATTTTCAAGTATTTTTTTTTGTGATTGCTAGGCCTTGTCACTGAAGTTTATCTTTACTGCCAAGTTTGAACTGTGATATAAAGCCAAAACTGTGCTCTACAATGTCGATTCTTCGATTGGGTATAAACGTTATGAGAAGAGTCATGATATACTACGAACGTGACATGACTGTATTACTCTCAGTTTGAAGCCTGCAGCATTTCGTGCTGGCCAACGAAATTTTAGCATGTATTTCTTAAAGGTAGATAAATTCCTTGTTTGGGCGAGTCCAAGGGAAACAGCGTTTTCTTAAAAACGCAAAAAAGTTTCATATCCGCAAAAACTTTTAAATCGCTTTTTCGAGTCACGCAACTTCGATCTAAGCTATTTATTACGACAGAACACGATTTCATTTATCGCCTAATAACTTTAAAAATGCGGCACCTACCGGCCAAGTAAGAAAACTGAAGGGTTAAAAATTGGATAAAAAGCAATATTCAAAACTCATTTTTTTCCTCGTAAGCTATTTATCTGCCGTGACTAAAGACGCTTCGTGTTTGAACTTGTACTTGAAAATTGTTTTCTTTTTCGGAAAAATTATAATTCGCCCCCGCACGTTACTGCCCATAACTCGTTTCCGTAATATTATAATTTTAAATAAATAAAAATAAAAATAAAGCTACTTGAAAGGTTTTCTTTAGCACTCTGAAAGTTGCAATTGATTTTCTTTTCGTAAAAAACAAACCGCTAAACTAAAGCAATAACTTTACCACATTATTAGAAATGATTTTAAAGTTGTTATGTACACAAGTACATTCGTGAGTTAATATATAACAAAAAATGCAAATTGCGGACCAAAGTTGGTCAGTCATGCATCACGCAATTCTGCTGTAAGCTGAGCTCGTAGCAACTAAACTTTTGATATAGTGGACTGATCTGCTCGTAGTTAAGCAGGAACAAATTTTGAAACAGTTTCTGGGAGCAAGCAACTTTAGATAGTTGACTTGTTTTTGCTGGTTTTTTGTGTTTTGATAAAAAGAATCTCTTAAGGTTTATGCGACCTTGGTGGAAAATAAATTATAAATATTTTCAATTCTTTTTGAGATTCAACTAAATTCCAGACAGACAGGTTAAAACGTTCGCTTTTAAATAATTCTAACGCGAAATAAACTTTTACAGAATCGAAAAAAAACACATGCACTCTTACAAAACAACAACACTGTTCAACAATCGCAAAATTAAAATTGATTTAAAACTGAACTAAACTTCAGCAAAATTATCTTTACTGCCTTTGTTGGTCTTTGAAACTGTTGACGAAATCAGTAAGAAACGGAAATGAAAAAAAATTGCTGTACTATAGACTATACGCAGAGGTGTCATGTTTGCAATAAAACTGACTATTTTTCGAAATTACCGGTACAAGTTCAAAGAAAATAGACCAAATAATAACAGGCCATAAATGCCAGCAAAAGTCAAAACACTGCAAAATGCCGAGTTTCTAGAAACTTGTCCGTCGATGTGTAAAGAAATCACATACAATTACTGTCACCAGTACTTGTAAAACACATCCATTTCTATTGATAAATGTTCGCTTTAAGACTGAAAATAAGATCTTAGAAAATCAAAAAATTTTTCTTTTTAGTTCAACAAAAAAACAAAGATAATAAAGTCTATCTTAAAGAGAATTTAGGACCAACATAATAATCACATTACCTTCGCTTCGTCCGTCATGATTTCAACCTACAATTTCAGAGTAATTGTATGTCCGTTCTGTTGCCTGTACGAGGTACTGTATCTGTCCAGAAGATTGCGGTGTCACTCGAAATGAACCAAGATCGTTATGGATCGCTTTATTTAATAACCACGTGAGAACTCGTTACTACCGAATTGTCTCTCATTTAGCAAGCCACACTGTCACGGAAATTCAAAACCGATTAACGTCAATAACTCTCTCGAAATGAAGGTCGCATTCAAGATTCTAGCGATGATTTTCACAAAACTGATGTTCTTATGGGTCCTTCATTTGTTTTTAAGGGTTACGCTTAATATATTATTCTCTATTTCACTTTTGACGGGTTTTATATTGTGCCAAATCTGTGGTTTTAGAAAATCACTTTGGTCACGTTTAATGAATGACCAATAGGATCGCTTCACCACAAGTCACATAAACAATGATTTGTTACCGTTTTCCATATATGGAGATGACGTCACACGAGCGGAAAGTGACCTGATCACGCAAAACGCTTGAAGAGTCATGAAGCAGAATCGATTTGAACCGCACGAAATTTTTGTAGCAAACTTAATTATATCGTGACTGCCACTGCATCTTTATCAAGGCAAGAAATATTGAAAAACACAATTTTCTCTGTTCATTTAAGCTCGAAGTGGCCACTACAGGCACTAGTAAAATTGAAGAGATGAATTATTCCACCGGTTTTTTAACAGCAGATAATTCTAACAAGAAATAACACTAGCTTTTCTTCCCACTTTGTTCAAACTAATTCAAAACGTGACAATTATTTCTCTCGTATATTTTATTTTTATTAAAAAGGAGTTAAATAAATGATAACCTATGTAAACAGTTTTTGCAGTTCTTTATTAAAACTGCAAGCAATAATCTGAGGAAACAGTCGAAATGAAAGATTTTTCTCACGCAGGAAACGGCCAAAGCAATAAATTGTCCAAAGAATACAATGTTCAACCTGCATGTTTGAAGATAAAAACCGAGGAAAAACTTTTAGTTAGAAGACTTTTTAACCTGGTAACTTTTGCTTTTCGTAACAATGGAACACAGAGAGAATAGATATAGCAAGAAACGAAGGCGAGTAGACACAACAAAATATACAAATTTTATAAACGCTTTTTTTAAAGATTCAGTATATTTTGCGGAAGCTCATTGTCAGCCTCAATTTATTCTTAATTTGTTCTTATTTCAATAAACGACTTATATTGAAGTAGAAACAAAATAGAAAGAAGCATTGAAAAACGAAATGCCTCGCACTGCAGATCTATGTATTGTAATGCTGTATTTTGAGACAAACTACGTTCATTGCTAACTGTTCAGTCTTTAATGCTCAGATAATTTACAACGAATCTTGTATTTTATACGGTGCTGATACGTTAAATAGGTTACTATCAATAGACGACATATTCTGTTCCGTGCAGCATTTTCACAGCTGAACTACAAGTTTTCAAAAGAGTTCTTTCCGGTTGAAAGCGCATGGGGGGCAGTTGCCCACAGTCAAACGCAGATAATGAGTTACAAGAGCTGATTGATAGCAAAGAATTACGAGTATCAGTCTAATTTATTTGAAGAATACAGTTCATAGTTATCGAGCCTCAGCTAAAGCTTATTCTTAAATTGTTCTTAAATTTTGTCAAATTTGCGCCTCGCTGTTCTTATAAAGTTGTTCTTATAGAAAAGCATATATATTTATAACATTCAGGATTCGTCAGTACAGATCTTTGCAAACAAAATTACCGACTTTTTCTAGACCTCTACCCCGATTTAACAAAAGTAAAGAATCATTTCAGACAAAAGTTTCAAAAACTTACAGTGTTTCTGTTGCCTGTGTTACGTGCTCTAGTTTTGAAAATTACATGCATGACAGTCGACTTAATGGAATCGTTCCATGTCTCTGGAGAATAATTTTAGTAGGATTCAATGGGTGTTTTTCCTTGGAAGTCAAGCTTGGTCAGATCCAGTCATTTGTTCCAGACTTTTTCCATATTTTCCAATAAGGTTTTAGATTTCCAGGCATTTTCCAGGCTCTGAAAGACCCGTACCCGTAATTAAGATCGATGAAGTATCTTTATTTCCCCTCGGAGAAAAAATATTTTATTGATACCTTCGCATCTCAAAATAACAGCTTTGTTGGTTGTACTTCCACAGATCATGAACAAAAAGTGTTTTCTTAAGAAAAACATTTAAGTTTTTTTCATCGATATTTACATATTTAAAAAACACTATGTTGGCTGTTGCAGATAGGAATTTCGTATTTCTCGAGTAGAAAATCCCTCAGTCGTTCATTGCGCTCACTGGTGGGAGATCTTGTAGACACTCCAAGAAAAAATTGCTTGCATGCTTTTTTTTGTACTGATGAACAACTTTATAAGAACGAGGCTCAAAGTTGCCAAAATTTAAGATTAATTTAAGAACAAACTCAGGCTAGGGCTCGACAACTAGGAAAGTTTTTGTGTGAAACTCGTAATTTAACTTGGCGATATACAGCATAAAACATAAAAAGATTCACTGTCACGTGACCACTAAAGACTGTCCAACAAATCATGAGGGTAGTTCGCCTGTAGATTCAGCCGTAAAATACATGGGTGATTTGAGGCGTTTTGTTTTCCAATACCCTGTTTTTTATTGTTTTTTCTTCAATAAAAAGCGCTCACAGAAATAAGGACAATTTAAGAACAAATTGAGGCTGAAGTCGCCAAAAAATTAAGAACAATGAGCCTCGGCAACATTTACTGGTTCTTATAAAAAAAATCGTATATCTCTGCACGTCCTTGTAATATCTCTTATGTAAATCTTAAAGTTCTATTCATAAACAACGCGATCAAGTAAAGTTCGGTGAAGTTACGAATTTTTAGGTAATGTTCCAGATACCGGTTTAAAATAAAAACTTATTTTTGTAACAAACAAAGCAGTTATAACTCATTATCGACTGAAAGTGTTGAAACATTTTGTTCTCAGGAGATGCTATTTTTTGTAAAGCAAAATTGTTTCTCATATTAGGACAGTTTGGGGGCAGTTACTGTTTCTCGGGAACATTTTCTCTCTTTAATTCTATAACTTTGTGATTTGCTAGCCTTAAATTCGAGAAATAAATGCGCCGTTCCAGTTCACGGGACGAGGGCCTTCCAGGCCGAATGCTGTTACCAGGAGCTGAAATTGCCAAAACCCCCGGAAGTTTTAAGTTTCTTCTTCACAGGTTGTGTTGTTTCTTCGGTTGTACTGGCCCTGGTTTTGCTACAAATACCAAATAAAAATACACACAAGTCAATCTATCTCAATTTAAGTCGTGGAACCTGAGCATATCAAGCTTTGGGTTGCAATCATCCATTCAAGCATACCTAATCCTAACAAAGGCCTATAGGGTATTATGATTCACCGAAAATCTTTACGAATTGATCGCACCTCATACGCAAACAGAGTAAAGCACGGGATATCAGTATCAGCAACATGATTTGATGATGATGATGATGAAGCAACCTCGCTACCCAGGGGCTGGTGACGTATGTTGGTAAAAAAAATCTACGGAAGCACTTCTTTCACTTTAACTTTTGTTGCTGTGTGTGTTTTGGCACAACCGCTCCGTAATATTTATTTACTGGCTGGACCAGCAAAGTGGTTTAACGAATAGCATTTCAGGACTTTCAGCGTTTCAGAACTGCGATACATGCACAACGAGCTTTAAAAAAGTTTTTACTATGATTAGGGTCGGCAACTTTACCGTAAAGCTGACAGCGACATGTATAGTCGGCAACATTTTTTGCGGTGTAGATTGTCTGCCCGGTGCAAAGCTTAAAGTTTCTACTGTAAACACGGGCGGGATATAGTGGACGCGATACACAAAACATTCTATCCTACCCACAGACATATCATAATTCTACTGTAAACACGGGCGGGGTATAATAGGCGCGATACACAAAACATTCTACCCTACCCACAGACATATCATAATTCTACTGTAAACACCGGCGGGATATAGTAGGCGCGATACGCAAAACATTCTATCCTACCCACAGACATATCATAATTCTACTGTAAACACGGGCGGGATATAATAGGCGCGATACACAAAACATTCTACCCTACCCACAGACATATCATAATTCTACTGTAAACACGGGCGGGATATAGTAGGCGCGATACGCAAAACATTCTACCCTACCCACAGACATATCATAATTCTACTGTAAACACGAGTGGGATATAGTAGGCGCGATACGCAAAACATTCTACCCTACCCACAGACATATCATAATTCTACTGTAAACACGGGCGGGATATAGTAGGCGCGATACACAAAACATTCTACCCTACCCACAGACATATCATAATTCTACTGTAAACACGAGTGGGATATAGTAGGCGCGATACGCAAAACATTCTACCCTACCCACAGACATATCATAATTCTACTGTAAACACGGGCGGGATATAGTAGGCGCGATACACAAAACATTCTACCCTACCCACAGACATATCTTAATTCTACTGTAAACACGGGCGGGATATAGTAGGCGCGATACACAAAACATCTACCCTACCCACTGACATATCATAATCGTCCCATTTGCATTTTCTGCTTTTGCTGCCCCTCAGTCCCCACGGTTTCCGCGTGGCACGTGACCAAGTTGTACCCAGGCTTTTTCGTCAGGGAAGAGGAGGCTGAATGATGAAGATGAAGATGCAGGTGATGTGAATGCTGATGATTTTATGATTGTGATATGCGCAGTGAAGATGATGATGGTAATGATAACAAAAGTCCAGCAGCATCTTAGCTGAAAGATCCTTGACTGCACTTACAACTTTTATGCAATGCCAACATACTACTGACAAAATTACAACCATAGCAAAAGTAAGACAACATAAAAACAACTATAAACATAGCACTACACAATACAAACAAAAAATCCAATTTACCCTGCATTTGGTGGGATATATTTTCCGATTCCTGACCGGTGAATTTTCGGACCTTCTTCTGCTGCAGCTCGCCTTTCTTTTTTCTTCATCTCTTCGTCCTGAATCGACAACAAAAGTATTATCTTTTAATTTGATTTAATCTGATTTTTTTTGCCTTCAATAAGTTCATGTTATCACAGAGAAATTCACATAAAGGTTTTGAAACAACTGGCGGCGCGGTGGTCGAGCGGTTAGTGTGTCTGACTCGTAAGTCCTGGTTCACGTATAGTCGCAAGCGATCGCATAATCCCAGAAATCACTCATGCAAACAGCGCAAACCAGGTGTTCACTTATGATCGCTGTCAATCGCAACTGTCCGCTAAAACTGAGTCAGCGACTTTTATTTCAGCGGTAATACAAATGTAGCCCTGCATTTAGTCATCCAACATGGACGCGATTAATGAAGAACTTTTGTTCAGTGTAAATATTCTGCTCACATATAATCGTACACTCAGCGGTAATACAAATGTAGCACTGCATGTAGTCATCCAACATGGACGCGATTGATGAACAACTTTTGTTCAGTGTAAATATTCTATTCACATATAATCGTACAATCAGCGGTAATACAAATGTAGCACTGGATTTAGTCATCCAACATGGATGCGATTGATGAAGAACTTTTGTTCAGTGTAAATATTCTGCTCACATATAATCGTACACTCAGCGGTAATACAAATGTAGCACTGCATTTAGTCATCCTACATGGATGCGATTGATGAAGAACTTTTGTTCAGTGTAAATATTCTATTCACATATAATCGTACAATCAGCGGTAGCACTGCATTTAGTCATCCAAAATGGACGCGATTGATGAAGAACTTTTGTTCAGTGTAAATATTCTGGTCACAAATAAAATCGCACCCAATTGCACCCAATTGCAGGCGATTGCACACGATCGCAGGAATAAGATATAATTCTGTTTCTGCATTAATCATGTGTGATCACGATCGCAGAGCAGTTCTCATAGAATCGCAAACGATCGGCTGCGATAATATGCGGAACCAGGCTTAACCGTCAGGTTGTAAGTTAAGACACTGTGTTTGAAACGGTTGGGAAGATCGATAACTGAAGTTAGCTTTTTAACTTTCATAGCATTTGAAATTGAAAAATTGTCGGTGTCAAGGCCACGTCATGGACATCGGGGGTTCAAAATATCGGGAGTCTACTGCAAGGTAAAAAAATTGCTACAAATTAATAACTTCAAAGGAAGAATTGTAGAAAAAATAATATGAAGTCACACTTGTACTAACCTCTTTTCTCTTCTCTTCCTCCTTCTTTTCGCGTTCTTCTTTAAGCTAACAAATGTTAAAACGGTGCAGTGAAAAAAATTAAAATATGGTGTATATCAAAGTTATTATAACATGATGTATATCAAAGTTATTATAGCAGAGTGTATATCAAAGTTATTATAACATAGTGTGTATCAAAGTTATTATAACACAGTGTATATCAAAGTTATGATAACATAGTGTATATCAAAGTTATTATAACATAGTGTATATCAAAGTTGTTATAACATGGTGCGTATATTTTTATTAACATAACTAACGCAGGTTTATATATTTTTCTGTTTTTACGGTACACGTAATTCAGCGGAATGGCTGCAAGGTGGAATTCAATAAAAAAGTTATTCTCCTTATTTTTTTACTAATTCTAAAGAAATTCAATACATTCAACATTAAACGAGACGGGGACATTCTAATAAACCAATACCAAGTACTAACCAGTGCGTCAACTTCATCGTATGGGTTGACAAACACAGTGGTCTTTGTAATTTTTATGAGTTCCTGAAGAGAACGACCGGAAACAGTGTTAACAGTGTTATAACATGATTTATGAATCAAAGCTGAGAAACAACCATACTAATCGATTCACACAATTGGATAGAAATTTCTTCAATCTGAGTTCAAATTAGGAACCTTACGCAAAGAACCAAGAACGACAACGCCGATGTTTGAGGGCTGGGGCGAGGCATAGGCGGCCATTTTGACTTTACGTTACACTCCAACGTTGCGAACATGAACACGAAAATTTGGGGGAGAACGCAAAAATAAGAGAGGTGCTCACATTTGCACACTGCTTAAAGTTTCTTAATCACAAATAGTTTGTATTACACGATTTAACTTAGGCAACCCCCCCCCCCCCCTATAATCCATCTGTTCTCCACAACGTCAAAACAAGCGTTTTGTCGTACGGTCTGATGAGGCACAACGCGGCCAAAGTCAAACAGGTGCAAGTACGCATCCACCTTACAGTGTTTTCTCTGGAATAAGTGTGCGCATGCGCGTCGTCCTGGTGTCCACGTGCTTATTATATTAGGGCCTTTAAGATCCAGGACGCGATGGCTTTTAGGACGCGGTGACCGGGAGACAAAGTATTACTTTCATGGAAAAAAAAGGACTTTATTCTCAATTTCTGTACACAACGCCAAAGATTCCCAAATGACGTTCTCGACGCGACTTGGCGCCACTGATACGACGCCTTGGACATGCGTACTATGTACCCTGCCCGGATATTTTACTTCCGGTAGCGTCTTACAGCCGTCGCGTCCTGGATCTTATAGTCCCAAATTAGCTCGACAGCTCGTCAAACGGTCTTGCCACGTCGTTCCCTGCACTCATAAACTACTCATCTTCATCAAATTCACCTTTGGTCTGTCCTTTTGGTCACATTCTATTCGTTCCATGGCATTAAGAGTTTCCATTCCTCCAACCACTCTAAAAACAGAGAAACGCAATAATGATCACGAACATGTTAAAAAAAAGGCTATAGAGCATCGTCAGTACAAACAGTGATTTTTTATAAGAACAATTTATAAAAAAGCGCGAGATTGAAAAATGCCCCGAATTTAAAAATAGAGACTGTACTGTAAAGACCGAGTACGAAATGCCGCGTGGTACGTAGGATCTCTAAAGATCTATCAGCCAAATGTAGGAATACAGAACTAGTATATAGAGACTGTACTGTAAAGACCGAGTACGAAATGCCGCGTGGTACGTAGGATCTCTAAAGATCTATCAGCCAAATG
>JAOBYJ020769036.1:5000-12767 GCA_025403565.2 Palythoa heliodiscus | reverse complement strand
CCTCCCTGACAAAAAATGCTGCCTACGGCCCTGGCTAAGCGTCCATGTGGTCAAATATTTTCAGAGTCTTGCATTGTAAAGATGTTCCAAACGTCACCAACACCGAAGAGCTAAAGAAAGCACCTATGCCATGTTGATGGTGCGACAGCTGCGTTGGTCATGTGTCGCGCATGGATGCCCAAACTATCTTCTTTGGTTTGGTTCGCGCCTGCATTGATCATCGCAATTGGGAGCCGCTGGCCTCGGACAGCTGGAGTTGAAAGACCACCATCAGAAGAGCTGTGGACAACTTCGAGGAGAAGAGTCCAAGCTGCACAGGAAAAGGCGTCGAAAAGGGGCTGCCTTACAGTCGCCCTCCGACAGTGACAAATTCTTCCCCTGCTCAAGCTTCCTCGAGATGTGCCGATCTTCAGCTTATCCATCAGAAGAATTACAACAACTAATAGGACTCACTCCTTCCCCTTTGATCTTCGAAAGCGAAGAATCCGCCATCAGTTCTCAGTTCTCTGATCGGTAGTAAATTTGTAAAACCGTGAACATAAGCACTGATATGGATCTTTTATACTTCATACATTAATGGTGAAAGTTCTAAATAAACTGTAAAAAGTGGTCAAATACGAACTACAAAGTGCAGCAGCAGTGAAGCTCTAGTTCAGAAAGCTTGAAGTAGAGTTACCTGTTAGAAAAGTGCCAGTGCGTGAGAAATGTTCGTATCTCGGCGTGATAGTGTGAGATTCCACAGAAATGCGTGAAACTCACGCTCATTGCGCAAGACCTAGAGCTCTGCACTGGCAACGAAACTAAATCGGCTCGTGTGACTGTAGTGAGTCTAAGACTATTAGCCATTCAGATTGTGTTGATGAACTATCAGACAATCACAGTGGAAAAAGGTTTAGAAAAATGTGTGGACAACAAAGTTGTATCACAGTGCGCCGGGGAAAGGATATTGTCATAATCACCAAATATCAAACGCCAGTGATAGAACACGACTAGCCGGCCATAGCTAGCAAATTCGTCTTGGAAACAAAGCTTCAACTTCGGTAGTAAATTGCCGTAGAGGATATCCAACAGCGTAAGAGAAAAACAGAATTAGAAAGAATCGAGCCCTTCCTGGAACTCGAAGGACAACAAAAGTTAGTCCTGTAAAGAATGGTCAGCATGAGGTGAGGGTAAAAATAGAAACGTCAAGCGGAGAAAATGGTTTATTTGTCGACATCAATGTTGCATTCAAAAGTGGACCGTGACTTCAAATATTGCTTCGCAATTGTCGAAATATTAAAGAGCAAGAATGCTAACAGTCCCGTTTTTGTGTACATCTGCTATTATATTTAAAGTAGGAGGCATAAATAGAACATAAACTTTGTCCCGGTACGGAAATATCTGAAAACCAATTGAGAATAGCGAGTAACCAAATGCCCAAATATTCAAGCGAACTGTGGACTTAGAACCTTGGCTATCTGACTAAACTAACGTTCACGTGAAAAATTCTAAAAAAAGCTAATATAAAAATCACAACGTTTCAAGGCACGGGGAGTATGCCAGACCGACATGTCGCGTGATCTATCAACAAGCAGCTACAAATAATCCTCATAGCAATGGTTTGTAACATGGTTGATTATGATTTTTTGGATTTATGACGTAAAACGTACTTGTGGCTACCTTGAATGGCCTCGATGTCCGGGGGGAGGACCGTAAGGGATTCTCTTTACGTTATCTGTTAGAAACATCGGCTGTTCCAGAGCGGATTCACGAAAATGATTACCGTCACTCGCGTTTACATCAGCTGAGCGGCAAATGACGACTGTCAATCAATTTACACTTTGTTTCTTTAGTGGCACACCCATCAGTATTACGTAACAACTGTTTACTTCTGACGATTCTCATTTATTAGTTTACATTCAGAGCCATGCCGTTGCTGGGGAGATATTAGCAGCAACTGGTTTAATCACGTGACCATAACTTTTGGTCTGTTTCCAGTCTCCCCTCTCTCCCGTCCTCGTTCTCCAGTTTCAATTCCTCCACTCGCGTTTCCCTATTTTCCTTTGTCTGAGTGCCTTTTCGCGGTCCACTATGACTTAGAACTACGTGATGTTAGACATTAACATTTACCTGCCTAGCGCCTGGCGATACTGTTTTATATTAGCTCTTTCCGGTTGGCTCACATGGACTGCAATACCATATCAGATGAATAACACATGATATCAAATCGTATCTCACGTACCAACGTTGTTCCAGTTTACATGGAGAAAGATAACCCACTTGACCGAGTAATCCCTTTATTATCCCTTAGGGAGATAACTTGTGTTTACATGCAAACCTGCTAACCTTGGGGGGTAATTCGCACCACTCAAACTACCCTCTGTCGTGGGCGCTTCGCTGAATCTGCAAACCAAAAATTGTGACAAGAAACATCTTTTGGCCATGATTTTGATATTTTTGTCAATTCTTCTTCTTCTATTTTGGTTTATTTTGCTGCCAGCCGTTGCTGAGACCTAAATAACTTGTAATACAATCACAAAATATAACTGGGCTAGGTGAGTTATATGACAAAAATGTGTAAAAACCTAACGCGGCCAGGCAAGTGCCCCGGTTCGACAAGCGGGTGACCCGCTTAACCAGCGCATAGCCGGGGCCCCCCCGGCCGTTCACATGTAAACACAACGTTAAAACTCAACAGAACCGGGTACGAAGCACTCTTCTTGGAGGATTATTCCGAGATAACTTGGCTAGGCGGATTATCTTTCGCCATGTAAACAACAGCTACGTTTGTTTAATTCTTTAAAGAAATGTAGCTATAAGCAACTCCTGTTCCCCATGGCGACAGGCTAGTACCCTTTGTGTAAAGAAGACACTCGAGTTCAGGACTTTAGTAACATCCATTCATACGATAGTTGAGGACTTTATTTTCCTTTTATACAATTTTATTTTGATAAGAAAACTTTATAAGAGCAACGAGGCTCGAACTGACCAAAGAACAATTTAAGAACAAGCTCAGGCTGAGGCTCGATAACTAGGAACTGAATTCTTTATATAAAGTTGACCGATACTCGTAATTTAACTTAGCAACACTGTGTAAAACACGAAAAGATTCGTTGTAATCTGAACAGTAAAGACTGTTCAACAAACATTGCGAAGGCATTTCGTTTTCCACTTCAAGTTTCCATTTTGTTTCTACTTCAATATAAGCTGCTCATAGAAATAACAAATTAAGAGAAGTGTATGAGTCTCGGTAGAATTTACTGGTTCTTATAGAAAAAAACGTGTAGTATTAATCACACCGGTGATTATCAAAAATCAATCGTTGTGATTGATTGGCTAAGAACTTCGTTTCATCTCGCTGTTCTGATTATCCAAAGGTGATTAATAGGCTGTGTAACATTTAAGGTTTGCATATTGCAAAATGGCAGCCAGATTTGTTAATGTTTCGGAGACAGAAGTTGATCAATTTTTAAAAAAAAAATCCCGAGTCTTAAAAAAAACAAAAGATGCAACAAAATTCAGAGTCAAGTTTTATCGAAGGTGGGTTGATAATTTAGCGGATGAATTTTTTCTTTCGCTGGTAAAAATTTGTCATAACAAATAAGTTGGCGGTTTACATTTTTGCTACTAAATTGTAGTGTAGGTAACTTTAATATCTTTTGAGAAAGATTTTGCTGAATAGAATGGTTCAACCAGAAAACACGTAAACAGATGGCATGAACAGATGCGAAAAAGTGATGGTAGCTAATTCTTGTTACCGATCTTGCTCACGCGCCGGCTTAATCATTTCCTTTCAAAAATAATGTTTTTATTTTTTTCCTCTGTGACCCCGGGCTAGACTTTATCAACTATTCGCCGATGTTCACGTCGCCTTGTTGTTAACGTCTGTTACATTTTCTTTATTACCGGTTTAAATTATGGTCAGTTAACTTGTCTTACTTTTGTAGCTTCAATAATCAACAAAATGCTTTTGCGGCTAACCTGAGCCAGTTGAGTAACCACAACCACTTAAATAACTCGTATCACCTTTAACTGACACCTTGAAAGCAGCCCCATTCAGTATACAAACAACTAATTAAGTGTATTCTAGATTTAGTGCAGGGAATCAAGAATCCAATCAAGGGATCCACGATCCCAAATGTAAAATCCAGGCCGCAAGGCCATAAAAGTGACGGTACTGAAGCATGATGTCGCTCAAATATTATTAATATTGACATGTTCGTGAAGCAATTTTGCTTCACTCTCTCCGCTTTGGACAGCATCGGGCGTCATCCACGACCTATTAATGGCTCCAATGCACAATTTTGCGTATCAAGTCATACTTGACTTGCTCCCTACTCCTGTTGTTACAATCATTTTTTTCACTTGTTAGGAAATAAAAAAATGTCATAAAACAAACACTTGCTCAGGTGTGACGACAGAAAATGCTGCGAGCATGAAACGAGCGTCTCATGCCTATTTAGGAAAATATTAAAACCGAAGTGTTTTTTTTTCATTTAATTTATTAGTGTCTGTTAACGCCAAGTACCAACTTCTGCATAAAAAATTCAGAGATGTTTACTAGCGTTTTGCAAACAATGACAGTCTATAAATGGCTAATTTTAGACTCTGTTGACAGCTATATCGTTGAAAAAACAATCAAGTAGCTGCGACAATCCCAGTTAGAAACCTGCCCACATTGCATTGAGTTACCCTGAAGGCTGAACGTACACATTGGAGATAACGATGTCACGTCCACGGTCGATAGATAGTGTAAACAACTTGTTTGTCCATTGCGTAGCAAAGATGTTCCTCAGGAATATATTTTTGTATAATCGGAGAGAACAAAATATGTTTGCTACTTCTGAATAAATCTGCTGTTGAAATTGCCAGAGCCCTTGATAGATCATGCGTGTGTTATTTGTACTAGATGGCCGAATGAAATCAAAAAGCTGCTTTTTCGAAATTTCTTTTTGTTTTTAATTGTTTTTATCTAGTTTGAAGTGAAGCCTGATTATTTGTTTTAAATGTACCTGGATTAACTGTTTGCAAACATAACGATTGACGTTTTGTCCTCGGTACTGTCAGACAGAAATTACGAACCGTCTTACTTTGATTCAAAATTATTCCAATTCTTACGCGTTTAAACTAATAAAAAATTACTAGAATCTAGTTACTTGTTGAGTATACACCGCAATTCATAAACTAGTGGCAAAAACAAACAAAATGTGTACAGTTTATTTCCATGGTGAAAATGTTAAAGTGCTCCAACTAGGTGTCTGTTTTGAGTATATAATGAAAGCTGTTTAATAATACAATAATGTTCCTTTGTGACAATGCTTTCTTTACGTATTTTGACATATCACAATCAAAATCATAAATACAATGAACATTCATGTAACAATTCTTCATTTTTTTAAATGTCGAAGCCGATATTATTTCCGGGCTTTTCGAAACCGCCTTTTGCATTTCAATCTGATTTCATTCACCGACGGTCGCTCTCTTGTCGATGCAAATCTCTCTTACTGGTCACCTAGCAACTCGTTTACGAAAAGGATTTTATATGCAGAAAACTGATACAAAACTGCTCCCATTGAGTTCAAAGTACATGTGGACACAACTTGATCACAACGTGTTCCACCTGAACGGCTGGCCGTATTAGTGATGCACAATAACAACGAAACGGATCGGTCAAAGCAAAACACGAACGCAGCTGCAGGAAACCTGAGTGGTTCTTCCCGGACTATAACAACCATATTATCTGGCAGAGAATCTCAGATAAAATGTTTGAGACCGAAATAAGATGTTTTGTAGACTCCAAAGGTAACGTTCTCCCCGTAGAGGTTCCCGTAACAGCTGCAGAACCATCCTCAGTAAGTACAAAAATTATTTCAAGATTATGTCCAAGAGTAAACATCGCCAGCCTTTAATTACTTATGCAAACTGATAAAAAAAGTCTATTGTACAAAACATTTTTGTTGGTTTTTCAGCCTCCAAGTCTTTAATGTGGGCGTTTTGTATCACGATGCTTAGATTTAAAGATTATTATTATATTAAAGAGTTTTACGGAGCATGCTTCAGTGATGTTTTTAAAACTTCGTTGGTAACTTGAGAAAAATTCTAGGTTCTTTCATTTGTGTGGTCAGTATTCATATCGACAGTTATTACCTTTGACGTAATTTATTTCAATAATATCAAAAACACGTCTTATAGACCTCACTGAGGGTGAGTACGAAGCCCAACGCCAGCACTGTAGATGGAAGTGCTATATACCAGCGTTCGCAAAAGTCAAAGTTTCACGCCAAAACCTCCCAGCGTTGCGTTCGAGGGAGCAAGGAAAGTCGAACGAACAGTTGGGGAGGGCCAACATATACCGAACTATTGACGAGTGCCATTCTCGCAGCCCCTCAGCAGCGTTTGACGTTGTCACAAATTTACAGCTGGATGATTCAACAGATTGACTACTTCAGAGAAAGGAAAAACTATAGTTCGTCGCAAGGTTGGAAGGTAAAGAAAATTATCTTAAATAAACAGCAAAACAGTAAAAATGAATTTCATCGCTTTTTTACGTGCGTGAGATGCTGATAGCTTTTTTCAAAAAAAAGAAACATTGTAGAACCAATTGCATAATAAATCCCTGGGATTAAAGGTCATTTATCACTTATTCTGTCTCAACGTTGCGTCCTATTCCAGTTTGTTATAAGCTTGGTCTTTCTATGATATTCACTTTAAAAATAATTTAATTGATGCTCGAGTGATTGATAACTTTGACTGCTCACGCATTTATATATATTATGTGAGGACAACTTTATAAAAACGAGGCTCAAATTAAAATTAAAAACAAACGAAAGAAAAATCGAGGCTGAGCTTTAGATGTAAATTGAGTATTTTATTCAGAGAGAAAATCACATCAAAACATCTCTTAACAAGTGCAAATATCCCAGATACAATGTAGGTTTATGAAAGAACTGAAACAAGAGAGCAGGGTGATAAAAATGTTAAATCTGCGCAGCATTTTAAAGCAGTGTCAACTTGCCCAAATAATGATCCTGTAGAAAAACTATTTATCACAAAACCAACAAAACTATTGCTCAAAAGTCAAAAGTAACATATATCATGTTTAGATAATAACAAAGACCTCGCTGTACATTGCATTGTTGGAATTCATGATCAGTAATGGTTAGAAATAAAAGCAATTTAAGAACATCAGCGGCTCAATTTGTGCAAAATGTTTTAAGAACGATAAGCCTCGACCAAAAGTTACTGATTCTTATAAAAACAAAATGCGTGTAAGCTCAGTGTAAAGTTAGATCAGTAAAAAAATCTCTTAATGGGTCCATAAGGAATGATTTAAAAACTGCCATGAAACGTCCGACCCACAAATAAAGTGGAATAATTCTGTGTGGGAGTGACCATTAAAAGCCATCTTCATTTCGCACTTCATTTCGAGCCTCAAGATTACACTTGCACTATGACTGTTGCAACTTGATTGTTACCTGATTGTAGAGTGCACTTTGTCTTTCTTTGATCTATGGGGCCTAAATTCATATCACACGAACAAAAGGAAAAAATATACACAATGACATACATTGAGTTTATGATGGACATTGCAAAACTGAACTATTTTTCCCCAGGGGAAGTAATCAAGATTCTTTTTATCCAATATCACACAAAAACAAACAACCAAACAATCACTAAAAATAAAATAATAGTAATAATAAAATGACAATGAATAAAACAAATAAGAAATCTAGAAAATTTATTAGCATGAAGAACAGTAATCAATAATTTGAGGGAGAAAATTTTACC
>JAOBYJ020768817.1:0-12776 GCA_025403565.2 Palythoa heliodiscus | reverse complement strand
TACAATACAATACAATACAATACAATACAATACAATACAATACAATACAACACAACACAACACAATACAATACAATATAATATAATATGATATAAAATAATATAATATAATATAATTTAATACAATATAATACAATATAAAATAAAGTAATATAATATAACATAATATAATATAAATATATGGTATAAATACAATAGAAATATAATAGAAATATAACATAAATATAATACAAATGTAATATAAATATAATATAAATGTAATATAAATGTAATATAAATATAAAACGAAAAACAGTTAATAGCGTTTTGTTAGTTCCTAACACGTGTTTTTGTTCCTCTACCAAGCCCAGTCGTATATCTGTTTTAGTTTTGTTTTAAATGTGTCGTAATTATGGTCAATTAAAGCAAATTTTTTCTTCTTAAGTGAAATATTCAAAAGAAAAAAACTAACAACGTAATTCCCCGGTTACGGCTGCAAAGTTTTTGAGGGAAAGATCTGTACATGTGCTAACGATTTAATTTGCTTTTTACAGAATATTCTTTAGGAAATACGAGTGTTTTTGTTCTTGTTATACCCCAAAGGCGTAAAATTATAAATTTTTTATGATTCTGCGGCTGGCGAAACAGTCAAAATACTAGAACTTTAGCAAATATTAAAAGTTTGCGGTTTTTTAAACAAAGCTGTTATTTTTTGTTCTGACTAGGAAAATTATGTTCATTAACCATAAACTACGCATGGGCTTTAACCAAAACATCGTGATAATTTTTCTGCAAACATTAAATATTGCTGTGGCAACCCTGATAATTGTTTCTTTAACCAGTTTTGCATTGATCGAACTTGCTTTGTTACGACCACTTTGTTTTGGCTTCCGAAGAAAAGCCAGAAACTTTCCACGAAAAATGTTTATTGGGAAGCAATGAATTTTGTCAATAAAACCAATTGATTGCAGTTGTACCAACAGTAATTTTATTGAAGAGATTAAATTAGATCTCGGCCTTTTGGCGCCTTTTCGCAGCGGAGACCGGAATGAAGAGTTCTGGTGTTTACATTCATAGATTTGGCAACCGCAGTTTAGTTGTTCATTTGGGCAACTGGTAATCCAGCTTTTACTGAAAGAAATTTCTACATCAGAAACTTAAAGATTTTTAGCTTTGGGTTAGCAGTATAAAATTGCGATTGGTCCAAAAGTTAAATAGATTTTAGATGTTGGTTATGCGATCAAACTGAAAGTGAAAGCTCTGCCCCTGCCAAGCGAAGCGCCGAATTGACGGGTGAGCAAATCCTTATTACCATAATTGTATAATTAACGTCTCGGTTTTTTGCGCTAAATGGTATACTCTACTCATTGTGAAATCACCTGCAAACCTGAGAAATTTTTGACAGGTATCTCTGATGCTGTCATTATAGTTGACAGAAATCGAACTGTAGATAAAATCCATTCGGTAATATTGCCAACAGCTCGTGCCGTCAAGGTACTGCCTCATTTCGCGATGGTAATCTTCTACTTTTTTCGTATTTGTTTGTTCAATTTTATGCTGTCATTCTTATTGCCTTTTGCGAACTAACTACAGTAGCAGAATGAGTCAAACACTTTTTGGAACAAATTGTTTTGACAAGCATTCAATTTTATTTCTCTATCAAGTTTGGGTTTTGACGTAGAGTTCCGGCTATTAGCAATCTGTTCTCCACGAGCTTGTTTCTTGAATGCAAATGGCGTTTAAAAGCTTCTTACACAAGCAAACTCTGAGATATTCTTGCGTTTGTACTTATGAATTTGTTGATCCTTTTAGCACAACTTTTTTTTATTTTGGTTCGGGCTAAAATATCGGCAATACAGGTTTTATATCTCTATTTGAACACGATAAAGATAGAGCAAATTATCCCGATGCGATATAATTTGAATGATATTGTTATAAAGTAAAAACACCAGCATATTTTCAACAAAAGAATTTTAAATTCATCCTTTTTCAAAGCTAGAGTATTGCTCTTCAGAAGTAAGCTCACTATTAACTATGTTGCTCTCTCTCTATAAACTGTTTATATGAAGCCAATACCATCTTGTAGTTAGGAACTGTCTGCTTCCGAATTGGCATTAAGACTTTAAACATAAATGTATTGATGATGGTTTCACCTACTTTAAACGAAATCTTTTGCCAAAGTGTAATTATGCAGAACAGAACTTTGGCCATAAAATTTAATATCGCAATTTAGCTTTAGTTTTAATCACAATTCGAAAATAATTTCCTCAGTTTTCTGATAAATTTAAAGCCTTGAGACAAATTGCAGGTTTTTGCTTTCTTACTTGTTGAAAGCAACTTCAAGCTGTGTTGTATTTAAAGAGAGTCATACTGACAATTAAGTTAATGAAGAGCCGAGAGTACTGAATATTTTATAAGTTCTTTATTTTGAACTTCTAAATTTTATAAATTATGACAGAGTTTAGTTTCTGTCATTGTTTATGCTATGGTGTTTCACTGTTATCGTTTTTGTGTTCCTGCGCTCCTGATACTGCGGAAAAGCAAGACCGAAGATGATAACATAAAATTTCCTTTTTTTGAGTCAAAATAATTTTAACAAATAAAATAATCCAGTCAGAGATATCAATAAAATGACCAAACCATTGTTTTACATTCAATGACTTGAAATGTTTCAATTCCGTGATGTGAAACTGAAAAAAGATCCACTTATGCAAATCCTGTGAAAGTGCCAAATCTTATGAACAAACGGAAGCAACGTGTGCCGGAAAATTTTGAATAGAGATAACGGTGGCCTGTTTTGAAAACGAAAGTTTAATTATTAAAGAAGTTGTTTACGTTTTGCAATGAAATGTGCTTCAAGAATGTGGCAAGAAATTGAAACGAAAATGAAATAAGTACTTTTAGCATCGCGTGCTGGTTATTTTGACACTTCAAACCGACTGAAATGAACGCATTTTGATGTCACCTGAATACTTATATTTAAGTATAAGTAGTTGTTTTCACTTCGTTCACAAAATTGTGTAAAATTGAAGTACATAACATTAGTCAGATTTAAGGCAGATTCTATTGTTGTTATTTATACACAGTTTGTCTAAATTGACGGTATTCTGTCTTTTTCAATTGTTTGAGAGTTTATGAAATGAACAATATTTCTCTTGTGAGATAAGCAAAGGGAAATTGTTGCATTTGTTATTTTTCTAGAATTCAGTCTCTTTCACCCTTTCTGATTGAGATTACTATCTCTAAAATTTTAGGGAGTGGATTTTTTATTTATTCTGACAGTAATTCAGATTGCTGGAGGAGTTGTTCCCTCTGACAAACATGAAGATAAGTTTGTATGGATTTCACTGCATAATTTTTTTTATAGAATAGTTTGCCGTTTAAAATATTAGGTTAATTTCTTATAGAAAAAACTAAGAAAAGATAGGAGAATACAACAAAAATTTAATCCGTTGGATTAATAAAAAGAACATCCCGCTTTTGAAGAGGAATATTTAATTCGAGAACATTTTTTCAATAAATTACTTGTCTCGTAAATAACACGTGCGTTTATTCTTTCCGACTGAATCGACGTTTTTGCGGAATTGCCTCCAAGCAGGTATTGCAAATAATTTTAAAGATATTCATTTATAATACATTAAATATTATATCAGTGAAAATTCGAAGGAAAAATCGCTTTGTTAACAACTATTTCAAACAATAATTTCCTCCAAAATTTTATGAAAGGGTTAACGTGACCACACAGTAACACTTAATGAACACTGATGCTTCAAAAGCTCTTCGTATGGAATTCTCTTCACAGTTTTATTTTCTGCGGGCGGAATTTTCAAAATGTTGTGGCGTTTTTGCAGCCCCATAGCTCTGCCTGACTGTTTTCTTAGCTCAGCGCCAGAAGAAGATTTTGTTAAATAGTTTCTATTTTGACCCTTCATTCAACGCTGCCACCATATCTCGCCATTCCAACGGCTTGCATCTATACCTTCGTTTGCAGCTTTGTGGTGTTTTTGTTTTTCGGACAATATTTAATGGTGTGCGATTGGTCGCCAGTTGCCTTACAAAGCGGGCAAGTATAAGCGCGTAGGATTGGACAAGTAGTGTTGCCTTGTGCATCTTTTAAAATGTGACTTGAGTACACCTTCTTGCTTTCACCGTTATTTCGACAGAAAACACAAACGTTTGCGTTCCGGTTTTTCGATGACTTCGAGCCACTTTCTCCAGCACGATTCTTGCGATTCCTCGGGGTAACTTCGCTCTCTCCGACATTTCTCTTAACCGTTGACCTATTGGGCGGACTTCCCGGGGCTAAGGACGATCCCGGAGCCTTCGAGGTAAAACTCTCAAAATTTACCTCTTGATCAACGGAACTGCAGCTTGAAAATGAGCGATCTGAACCAATGCTGTCACCTCTCGCGCGTTGCTTGAATTTAAAATCGTAAAAGTTGTTCAGTTCATTGTGTTTGTCCTCCCCGCAAATTGCTTTGTTCTTTACCAAATGAATGAGTCCAAAATAATCCCGAAAGAGGCGAAACTCGCCTTCTTCATCCCACATTGGTTTTAGTGAGGTTAAGGGACTGCTTCCGGCAAGTTTTGGGTTTGTTCCAAACAATTCTCCGTGGTAAAAAACGCTCAACATTTCGTCCCCCATTGTTGTAAAAGACAGTTCTATCGAATAGTCTCGTGAATTTGATTTACGTTTCCGAACGCGTGGTTAGACACTCGTATTGCTAGAAGTTGTAAATTTGAGAGTAGTGGAAATGAACCGTAACAAGGCTTGTAGAGTGTGCACGCTCCCGATTCCAGCCTGAATAATCGCTTAAGTAGAAGAAAACAGTCTTTTTAAAAGATAAAACAATGTTTAACGAGAGTCGCAATCTGATCCTCAAGACGTCGTGCCTGTGGCTTTTAATTCCGTTCTCAGCTTTTGCCAGCTGCCTCAATGTCTTTCAGATCCTTTTTTGTCACTTGATCATCAGCGGCGTAAATGGCTTTTGATATAACGACTGGATTTGCCTTAAGTAGCATTGAAATAACATGTGGCCCCATTGTTTTTGTAATAAAGCAACTTGCACGCTGAGCCAATAGAAGGACGGACTTTGAGACGACCCCCCACAAAGCCGCGTGTTACTCACAAGTCAGCTTTTTGTGTGTATATATTTTCGCTGCATCGAGTCATCTGCCGTGCGGTTATTGGTCCGTTGTTGTTTTTGTGCATGTACAATTTTGCAAGTATAATATCTTTTTTCCTGAAGATGAGCTAAATTGTCATTAGGAATTCATTCTTCCGAGTCGAAACAGCAGGTACCATGGCCGAAAAAGAAGATCGAATTTAAACACTTATTGAAATTTGAGGTACAGAACAAAAGATCTTACTGTCAACTGCTCACAATTACAGTTTAGGTTAAATATTCGCTTTGCCTAAAACTTTTGGTGTGGCTAAAAATAAGGCTGTGAACCGAATTAAAGCTTCAATGAAATAAATGTATCTGCAAGAAATAAATTGAAGTTATTTCGAACCCGGAGCTTAAATTCATACAAGGAATAACCGTTTAAAAAGACTGGCGTGTGATCTGAAATATGAATTGAAACTAATCTTTTAATACTCATTTCCAACACTTTAACCCTGCTAACGCGAATTAAGTGAACCGAACTATTAAATAATCTATGAAATTCCAAAGACCCATAGGAAGATCTGGACAATAACGAACTGCAAGGGTTTTTGTCTGAGAACCATTAGCTATCAATACGGAGTTTAGAGTTGCGAATATGGGAATAAACATCTTCTGACAGGTGTTTTTTATGTTAATTAGTTGGAGCAACAAAGAAATGTGCGTTTAGGCTTATTTCATATGTTTCGCCTGTATTGTTCTGCCTTCAAGCCTTTGTTGCTTTGTCCTCGAAGAAATTATTAAACCAGCGCGAAGCCAAGGCTGTTTTTAACTTCTTGCAAAACGTGATTTGCCAGGTTAAGCTTCTAATGTTGTCATAATTTTCAAATTCGTTTTATTGAGTAATTTAGTTGTTTTTTCAGTTATATAAAGAGTAAAGAACACCATTTGGGTAATACTTGAAATAAAAAGGCTGTATCTTAACTTGAAAGTATTTAACATTGACAGTTCCTGTCAAACTAATTTTGTAGTTACACTAAGCCTGTAAAACTACTGAACTGGTGCCGAAAATTTGTAAAAATAGAACAGAAATTCGGAATTTGTAACTTGTTGAAGACGAAGATATATTTTTCGTTTCGTTTCAAGGAGACGATATGTCTTGAGGAGAAATAAGCTGAACTTGCAAACCTGCAGACTAATTAAGTATGTTGAATAGAAAGTTTGAACGCGTTATAGAAAAATCGTAAAATTTTGCAAACAAGGCTAGAAGTAGAAATATTATTACCAGTTGCTTTTAACGAAAATGAAGTTACTCAATTAAAGATGCGATCTTGCTTTTAAGGATTCGTGTATATTACTTCACGTTAACAACAGACAGTGACAATGCTCGATATTGGTTAAAATAGATCATGTAAAGCATATCTATTATTCAAAGCTATTGAAGCTGAGTATTTAAGACATGATGACATGCAGATAAACTCGCGAAATTGGTTAGTATAGACTATAGTATTGGTACAACTGTTTTGAACAAACTACTAATAAATCTTCGAATAGAGCATTTGTAGACTGAACCCTGAAAAGATGCAATAAACGTGATTTGAATAAATAATAAAGTGTCACGACCGAACAATACAAATCGAAAACGAAATTATACGCAGTTTTAATGCACCCATTAATCGGTCCTCCGAAAAAGTGCGGCTTAGAGAAAGAAAGGTTTAACTTATATTTAACTCAAAAGTTAATTCTAACAATGGACGTTTACTTTAACAGAAAAAGAATTCATGAGTGTAAAATAGAAGGTGGATTATAAACTTAACTGAAAATGTACTCTTGATTGGGAGCCTGTACTTAAATATTTAATTGAGAAGTCTTTCGATTAGGAGAACAACAATGGATTTGAAATATTTTGATGCACAAAATTAGTCTGGTCATATCAAATAGCCGTCAGACCTGCGAATCCTCAGCAATTCTTTTTCAACTCTGGTTGTTTTTTTTATCGTTAAGATAAGAACTAATGTAAGTGTCTGCGAATTGCGTAGTTTGTTTCAATTTGTACAAACAAAAATCTGTCGATGGACCATAAGATTCAAACCTTAAATCTCTTCACAGCCTATTATACAAAAAGTTTAAATTTAAACGCTTGCCCTTCGATATGCAACTCAGACATTCATTTTCTTTTATAAGGGATCTTTGACATCTTTTTAGCTAGACTTTTTGCTGCAAGGCTCGCCAAATTATTTCTGGTTTTTTTTTCGCCTTTCCAAACTATCTGGTAAGATATCAGATAATCTTATGGTTCAAACAAAGGCGGAAATATAGAATATCCATCTGTTGAAATTTATTATATGAGTCTTAATAACAACTTAGCCGTGTCGTTTTGATTGTTGTTGTTGTCGAGGAAATAAGATATGTTAAGAGGATGAAAAAAAAAATTACCTTTCACTGACAACTGCATGAGCGTAGAAACGGCACGAAATAAAAAAAAACTGTCAACTTTTTTGTTTGAGCAATTCTCCAAAAAACAAAGACATTAAACCGCTCTAGTTTTAGGTATTTATTCCGAACAAATTAAATGAAAATGTCTGGTTTTATGCCTAGAAAATGTGAAATACGAACAATTTGATAGTCCCGATGAAGGTATTTTAAAGTATATAGGGCGATCTTATTTGCTTGTTTAAAGTTTGTAAACCAACTGAGAAGCTATGTTAACGAACGTGTTAAATGAAATACGCAACCTCAAGTTTTAAAAACCTTATCAATTCGAGAACCAACCCCAAACATTAGCGGTTCGTAACTGTTAACATTGTCTTTTTCTGCCAGTTTAGGATTCAGTTTTTCTGAAGTGTAAATTAAGGCATGTACGCTTGCGTGAAATATGGTGTATTTTCAACAGTATGGTTTATTCTGGCACAAGGCTTTCCCGACACACAACGGAATACAATATTTTTAAAATTTAAATTTGCGGCCTGATTATCATTAGAACACAAACCCATATATTTACCGCCTACCGCGAAAAACTATTATACGAAAGGATAGGTTGGAAAATACCAAGGTCAAATTTTTTGTCTTTAGAATTTGTATTATCTTTCATAAGACCTCAAAAATTGGCTTTTGCAATTTTAAAACAAGTCTCTATCAGGCTTTTTTCGTCACCATTTGTTTGTTGTTTCTAAAGGCAGATTCAACTTTGTTAATTGACCATGCATTATTATAATTTATAAGATCAAAATTAATTTCGCAGTTTGTTAATCAGTGAAGAAAAGTGATGTGTTAGTAAGGACTTTATTTTAATGGTTTTAATTCAAGATGCAGTCTGCGAGTTTCCTGTTTAATACATTGTAAGTTGGCTCACGTCTAGTGCCGCCAGATAATTTGCGAAAAATACGACAAACAACGACAAAATATTGCTTTTCAATGAATGTGACAAGACTAAAGTTATTACAATTGTAAATTAAATGATCAAAACATATCGCATGAAAACACGCAAGTAATTCGAATAATGATACGATATTCGCGGTTAAAGTATATACGCAGTTTAAGTAATTGCAAAAAAAAATTCAGGCTTTAACGCGATTTGAACCCGTGACCTCAGCGATACCGGTGCAGTGCTCTACCAACTGAGCTATGAAGCCACATCTGTTGGGAGTAGGTTGATTTTAGTCCTCTGTAATAATTGTACTTCGAATAGTTTGTTCAATGCATTTATGTTACAATCATAAACATTCGGTTCTGTTTTGTTGCATTGTACAAGCATATAATAAAAACTTAAAATTTTAAGAATAATAATTTTAGTCCTACAGCCAAGCAGCTAGCACAGCTCACTACAGCTTACGTTAACTGTAACTTTAAAGCCCAATGTTTTGTTTTTTCGCCTTTCTTGAACGACACTTGTTCGAGCTTTCGATTACAATTAAACCTAGGAAACCAAGCTCAAAGAACACGGTTTTTTAGTTTCACACGGCTTTAGAAATTGCATCATTAGTTTACCAAATGTGAGTGTTTTTTACACCCTTTGATTTTCGCCATACTTTGAAATGTTTCCTGGTAATAAAATTTGCATTTGCATCTTCTTTAACGAGATTTTGTTTTCGGTTATACTTTGTAATGAAGATAGAAGACCACAATTAAAGGGCGGATTCGCGACTACACACTAACAATCACAAGACGCCCAGGAAATGCAGGCTGAATGTTATTAGCAAACTTCTTAGTATACTGATAAACGTCTTGTGGAAGAAACGGAACTTGATTCTACTTGAGTTTTCGTTTAAGTAAACATTTTCTGTCGATCTTTTTCAGTTTTACGAGAACGGCAAAACCACCAAATTTAATGAGTGCCATAATTGATTATATGTAGTATAAAAGTCTTAATTTGGGGATATATGTTGTACATTATAAACTTAAGAAATGATTTCTTAAGCCGTATTAAAGGGCTAACTTTCTTTTTATTTGTTGCTTAAGAGATTATTTTGACACGCGTAAAATTTTCTTTAAGGCTTATCAAATTCAGCAAGGCATTGAATCGTTAGCTCGGCAGTTTGTAAAAACGGTGTTTTAACCCTATCGTTTTGAATAGAGAGCTCCTTAGAACTAAAATTTGCTTGGCTCATCACGTAAAAAATATTCGGATACTCAAAAGTCCAAGAAGGAATTATTGATTACTTCCTTGGGCTATTGCACTCTCAGTAATGTACTGTTAGCCTCTGGCAATGTTTCATGATGCAATTTAGTTGTCAGGTTTCACTTTAGGTTGTCATAAATTGAAATCTAATGAAAGAAATTATGCTGCATTACTAAACTAGAAATATACAGAACTGAAATTAATTGTAGAGAAAAAGCCGAACTGTTAGTTTTGGTGATCAAACTTGCCGTGAGCCCAATTTAAAAACCAAAACTGGTTGTTAGTCCCTGCAATTAAATCAGCTTTTGTTCATTTTACAGCAGAAACAGAATAAAAGAAAAGAAATCTAAAGAAATTTAACGATTCCGCTATAAATTTCCGTTTTCTCTGACAAGACAAAAACAAACATATGCGACCGCTTTTAAAGATTTAAAACGTCGCAAATAATTATTGATAAAAGCGCAAAAGTATAGTACAAAGCAACTGAACATTTTGGGGGAAGAATGTTTCTTGTCTGTTTGAATAATGCAAGAGATCTTGTTTCGTTTTTATGCTCAAAAAGAACAACCTAACAAAAACGGGAAATTGCCAGCTGTCAGTCTACGAGAAAGGAAAGCGCTTAATTTGTTGATTAAATGTTCCGCGTGTCGATGTTCATTCAACTTTTATTTTGTTAATTATAATCCTGGCTTGCTTAATGAGAACGAGCTTTAATCATTTTTTTTTTGCAAAAATGTTTTAAAACAATAATGATGGTTGACTCAAATTTGTGTACTCTTTGGTTGGTTGTGAAATAAATTTGTAATTAATGAAAAAAACCCGGACCAGATTTCAACCGCTAATGGATTTCTTTGAAGAAAATTTGGCAATTATATGGGATCAAATTTCTTTCTTAGATTTTGTGTGTTTTAAATAACAAAGCAACAAAGCCGTTTTGTTTATCGCAAATTTTTTTGTAACCCATACTCTGTTTTAATTTTTTTAAGATAGAAATTCATAATTGCGAAAAAAAAAATTGGAAGTTTTTGAAAAAATTATTCAAAAACAATTATCGGACTTCACTTTGTTACTTTTGTATATTGAATGAATATTTGACACAGCTATATTGCGCTAACTCACCTCAACCCTCCTCACCCTTTACCTTAAAAAGCTCTGCAACATGTCGCTCAGTCTGCGATGAACACTGTTTTAAAATAATTGATCAGGCCTCATCTTATTATGATTTGCAAATCAAAGAAGAGTTGCATATCCTATTGGAAAAGTCCTCGCTGAATGTTCAAGTTGAGCATTTCAATATCAAACTTGCATCGTAAATTCCACTACTGTATTTGAAACTATTCTATCTCTATCTCTATTGTTAATAATTTTCCTATATATACATACTATTAATTATCCAGTTTATTGTAACACTGACGAAGGCAGAAGACGCTGCTGATACATGTTTGTTCATAAACTTAAAATTTTCGTCTATATTTTGAAGATATATATATAGTGGTTTTCATACAAGATAGTGGAGGTCTTAACAATATTAACGCCGCCATCTTGCCGGGGGTGCAAACCATTGGGGCGAGAGTGCGGCCAAGCAGATATTGCAAATTGCGACACGGCTGTATAATCTGTTATTATGTCAAAACACGCTCGTTGTGCGGTAGGATTTTGCGATAACGATAAAAGGTATCCTGATCTCGCTTATGTTAGATCCCATGTGAAGCATTTAACATTTCTCAAGTGGCCTGTCGATCGAAATCTCGCCGAAATATGGCGAAAGCAAGTAGCGAAGACACGAGGTGACGTATTCACTCCTTCCCCTGGTGCAAGTGGTACTTTCGCCTGCTCGAATCATTCTCCTCTGGGAAGAAGAACTCTTGAACACCCTCAAACGGATTATTCATCGGTTTTATGATTGTCTCCAATTACCTCCAAAAGAAGTCGCCTAAGAAAAGGAAAGCAAACAAGTTGCAAGAAGCTGGTCCTTCAAGATGCTTGTGGTCCACCCGCAAGAAGTCAGAGGATGATGGTGAGGGAATCGACAAAGAAATGGAAACCGATACAGACTACTCCATTTCAGTTCCTATGCAGTTTGAACAGCTAACAAGGGAACTGGAAGTTAAGGTATATTCAGGTTTGCCGTCAAATGAAACATTCCAGTTTTTATTTGGTTATCTGAGTGAAAAGGCACGGTCTATGCAGTATTGGAGGGGCGGAAAGTAGACAACAAAAGAAGCACCTCAACCTCCTTCTCCATTCGAGTTGGCAACGGGATTTGCTAAAGGAAGACCTGGGCCTAAAAGGAAGCTTAGGCTCGAGCAGGAGTTTCTATTGACTCTAATGAAACTTAGGCTAGCTCTTTTGACTGTTGATTTGGGGTTCAGATTCCATATTTCAGCTACCAATGTCAGTAGTATTTTTATAACTTTGATTAAGCTTATGTCGAAGGATCCGGAATTGTTACCCCTAATTGTGTGGCCAAGTCGACAGCAGGTAAAGAGGTTTCTTCCATGTTGTTTTTGGAAGCTATATCTTAAAATCAGATACATTATTGCTTTATTGACTGCTTTGAATGTTTTGTAGAAACTCCTAGTGCACTTGATTTGGCAGCAGCTCTGTAGAGTGAATATAAACGTCACTACACATTCAAAGTTCTAGTTGCAATCACTCTAAATGGAGCTATTTCTTATCTCTCATCATGTTATGGAGGAAGAGCATCTGAAATTTTCATAGTGAGAAACAGTGGTTTTTTTAACATCATTGAACCTTATGATTAAATCATGGAAGACAGGGGGTTTAAGATCAGAGAGGACTTGATGATGGACATGGCAACATTATGCATTCCACCTAGCTGTGCATCATCTATGCAGCTGCTACCACGTGATGTCAGAGAGACATAAAAGAATGAACTCCCTGCTGAGAGCAGATAGTACAAACACGAGACCGAAGGTCGAGTGTCTGCGCCTGCTCGAGATTTCTCCCAAGCCCACCGAGGTTTGCATAAGCCTACGCAAACACGGTTACTGTGTTTCATTTCTTTTATAAAATAATTTTTTAACAATAAATTAGAACAAAATAGATAACAGT
>JAOBYJ020768707.1:0-12779 GCA_025403565.2 Palythoa heliodiscus | reverse complement strand
CTTTAACAACCTGATTATAGAGATCCGGATAGTAAAAAAGTTTAAAAAGAAATCGTAAAGTTTATCTTTAAACTACTGAGGTAAACTGACAGCTAAAGTGTAGGTAAATGCATTGTGAAAATATAATCACTTCCAAATTAAGTGCTAAAGAACGTCACAAACTTTATAATTAAGGTACTTCTAAACATCTTGAGATTGACAGACAAATTTAAAACAATCTTACCGTTTTCAAAGTCCATCGTGGACGTCCGCTTCGAATCTAACAGCAGAGTCTCATACGGCCCGCAATTAACCAATTTGAAAAATCAAACTCGTCATTTGAGATACCGATCAAAGAGGTCCAATGATTACCTTGTCCTTGCGGAGGAGTGGCTTTATTTGTCGTTGACAAAATGAAGATGTTTTCAGCCAGTCTGTCGTGTAGAAATTATGAAGACTATGAAAAGAGTTGCTCAAGATCTGTGAAGTTTTCGAATTTTGTGCTTGAGAGCCAAGAGGTTGGCATCCGACTGCGGCCTCGCTTCGACTTGTTTTTGCCGCTGCTGATTGGCTAAGATGCATTTCTATTGTTACACGTTTTGCGTTATTTAGTCTAAGACCCACTTCAATACCTCGTCTTTATGAGGTAGAAGGTATGATGCAAAAAATGAAAAATCCCGTTTTTAATATAACCCTTTCAGTCAGCCCCAGAGAATTTATCAACATCTAACATCTCCTTACATAACTCAAACAAAATAATATAACTAGTAATGAGAAATAAGGAATTGATCAAGTGGAATAAGTTGATAAATTGAAATTGAAAAGCGAAACTCTCCCAAAGTGCTTATATAGAAAGTATGGAGCTCAGTTGAGAGAATTTACCAACGCGTCATTTGTCGTGTTTGGGACTTAAAGGGTCAAAGAACTCACAATTGTTAGCCATGGGCTAAGATTATAAGAAAACAAAGTGCAATATTGAGAAATTAAACCTGCCATGTTGGAAACCGAACACGCCATGCATTTCGTGAATGAACTAAAATTTTACTTAAAACTGAACTCGTACATTATAAATCAAAAGTGAAAGGGTCACAACTAAAAGATGTTACACGAGAAATCAAAACCAAAATTTTAAAAGTTATAAAAATCAAAAATGTTTTACTTGCCAAACGTAGTATTTTAAGAAAGCCTCTTTAGACTATTTTAAGAATAGGATGACCGCGACCTGTCAGCTTTAGGTATTGATACGAATTTAACTGCCGCACAAGTCACTAAAATTCCTTGGATCAGTTATTATGTTGAATAGGAAAAGGTGAACGCAGCTAGTAAGGGGATCCCGGTTTTCTTTATTACTTTGTTACGTTCAAGGTGAATTGGAAGAGATGAGCCATTCTAGGAATGGATTGCTTATTTTGTCTACTACCGTGTTGGAGGTGTAAGGTGAATAGGAGAATCTAGTAGTTATAATGGGCTCCTGGGTTTGTATACTACTGTACATGTGTTGGGATCAAATTGAATAGGGGAAGATGAACGCTCCTAGTAATAGGCTCCTGACTTGATCTACTACTGTCTTGGAATTAAGGTGAATAGGGGAAGACGAACGCTCCTAGTAATAATATAATGGGCTCCAGGCATTGTCTACTACTGTGTTGGGATCAAAGTGAATAGGGGAAGATGAACGCTCCTAGTAATGGGCTCCTGGCTTTGTCTTCTACTATGTTGGAGTCAAAGTGAATAGGGGAAGACGAACGCTCCTAGTAACGGATTCTGGCTTTGTCTACTATACTACTGCGTTGGGGTTAAGGTAAATTGAGAAAAAATGAATACTCCTAGTAATGGGCTTCCGACATTGTCAGTTATTGTGTTTGGGCATGCATGAATAAGGGAGGATGAACACTGCAATTAATGAACTCCTGGTTTTGTCTCATACTGTGTTGTAAAGATGATCGCTCCTAGTACATATGGGCATCACGTTTTGGGCAAAATTGACCATAATTCGGACTTAGCGAGTATCTTAAATTCTTTATTTTTACCTCTGCAAACGTATTTTGTTCTTGCCATTGCCTCTCTGGTTAACGTTGCAGTAAAGAACTGTACACAGGAGACACGCATTTTCAAGTATGGAGAATCGACGTCTTCAACGTTGCTTCCAATCCATAACCGTTTTACAAAGACCAAATCGTAGATCTTGGTTTTTACCGATTCAACCGGCTCATCATTAATCCACAGTACAGCCAATTCCTTGTTTGGATCAAAAGTGATCACAACGAAATTCCATGAATTTTTCTCCAACCTATCGTAAATTAGTTTCTGTTTTGACGGCGGAGGCTTTGGCGCAAATTCCAATTTAATAAAGGGAATCAAACCGTCACCTTCAAATACTAGACTCATTATAAGGCCCCAACTGCCGGGCTTTCTCGCTAGTGGAGGATCCGCAGAGGCGATGTACAACCATGCTAATATAGTGAAATCATTTTGGTTTTGCCGTTCCCAAACTAAAAACTTGACGTAACTGTTTGGAGATTTGTCAAATTGTTGTGAACAGTTTTTTCTTTCCCAGGGCCCCTCGGCTAGAGTTGTTCCGTTGACACTAACGTGCGGCTCTCTTCCGTCCATCTCTTGGTTGTGGTATTGTTTGTTCAGCGGATATACTCGTCTTCTACCTGATTGCGAGGAAATTAAAATTGAAATCGTATTCATACCGATATATTTTACTTCAGATTTACACAAGATTAAAATGATTGAAATCCAAGGAAGAAATTCGGAATTAGAACACAAATTAGGAAGGTCTGACACAAAAAACGTCTTCAAGGAGACTAAGAGAGACAATAAACAATGCACATAGTCTATAGCCCTTATGAGCATATATTATCTCCAAGGCCAGATGTAGTATTAATTCATTATCTAGTATTACGCCTGCAAAAATTAATTTGTGACTCAGTGTTAGCAAGAATATCATTTAATTTGTGATTTTTATCTTTGATGACGTTGCATGATGAACCATTGACACAATGCTTTTTAACAGATTATCTTGCATAAGCTCTTTTTAACAGATTATCTCGTCATGTGTTTGCGCATGCGGTTTCATTGACCATTGACCGGAGCAAGTTTGTATTTGGAAAAATCGGATGTTATTTTGACCATTTTCATAATCTTTGTTTAATTTGCCCTCGTAACATACATTTTTCACACACAAAGTTGGGTTTTGAAGTGATAACAGACTGGCGAGAAGAACACTGAAAATTATTGGCGAAATCGGGGGATTTTTTCGGAAACGCATTTTTCCTGTCCCAATTGAAGTAGAGTTGAACTCAAGGTAGAACTAAGTTGAAATCAAAATTAATTCAAAGTGAGAACAAAGCTTACAAAACTTGACAACTTACGAAGTGCATTTACTCCATAACAGTTCTGAGGGAGAAGGCAATTAAGTTGCATTAATTAATAGTTGTTATGATACATCTGTTAAAAGCAGCCAATAAACCCTAGTAGTAGTTTTTTTGCCGGTCATAGATAACGTAAAATAAACATAATTTCCAACGAGAAGGAAGCAATCGTGCCTTTTTCAGGTAAATCTTGAAATATTATTTTCTTTTCAAAACGTCAATATTTCTAAACTTTGATTTAGAGATTCTTGTGGAAAAGTGACTTGGACATGCTATACTGTTTTCAATACTGGAAGATCAAAAGGCGCAAAGACGAGTAATAGACACAGTCACAATACCAATCCCCGTGAACCAAAGTGCCTCCCCCTCCCTTTTGACAATATATTAAATCTATTTCTTTGTGAATTGGGCTTTTTAATTTATCATTTGAGCACGGCGTTCCAAGTGTTTGCTGCTACGTTTTTTGTGGTAAAATTTTCCCAATTTCTTAGCTTTGGGTTCAGTTTACGTTTAGAACTTTTTAGGATGATATGGAACGGAAGCCATTTTAAAACTACATACACTGTGAAATTGCTCTTGCCTTCGTATGATATTGGCATTAATTGATTTAATGATAAGTGTGGACTGTTTTTTCTATCTTTTTCATTGTCGCATAACAGACATACAGCAAACCTCATTTAAATTAATTTTATTATGCAATTTTTAAAACTTCTTTTAGAACACTATTTGTCAGACCATTGTGTTTTTAAGTATTTTATGAAATTAAACTAGATGAAAAAACGTTAGTATATTGGTATAGTTCAAAGTGCATGTGCTCCAAGCACATAGAGCAATAGAGCATGACCACACTTGAAATTGAAATAAAGATTATGTCATACGACCACAAACATTTGCTCTTAAAAAATTTGTGATACAAATAAGATATAAAAAACAAAATAAGAACACTTCCTGCCGGTTCGAAAGGTTTTATTAAGTTTCACGAAGGGAATTTTACTATACGGATATAACTGATTTTACAGCAATATTAAATACAAATGCGGAATAAATTAGTGTTTTTATACACATATTAACAATTTAAAAACAAACTTTAGCAACGCATTCTGTGACTTATAAAAGTGACAAACAAAACGAACCACACAGTCAGAGATCACAAACTTATATTTCGTGTTTATAAAAAAATTAATAATTGCGTAAATAAAGCGGTGGTACCGATGGTGCAGTAACAGTCACGCGGTGGAAGTAATTCTTTTGTGTTCACGCTTTTTTTTTATAAGAACAAACTTTACAAGAACACCCAGGCTGAGATTTGCCCAAAAATTAAAAACAAGTTAAGAGCAATCACCAAGCTGAATTCGAAATTTTGATCAGGTAAATTTAAGAATTCCATTTTATCCTCGTACGCAGATCGAGATGTACATGTAAAGTTCATAGTCACATTTCTAACCGCTCTTTTTGGCTTTTCATCATACCACTGGATGAAACAATAACATACACGTATTTCTTAGTGCTTTTATTGGTCCGGGCAACTAATCCACTGTTTGGAAATATCAGGGAATAAGAACAATTTAAGAACAGTTTGAGGCTGAAATTGACAAAAACTTAAGAACAACCCAGCCTCAGCCGAAAGTTACTAGTTCTTAGAAAAAAAAGCGTGTATATAAGCGATTAAAAGTAAGCTTATAATTAATTTGTTGAAACTCAAAATACCTGAACAGTTTCCCCATTTCATGACGGTAGTGAAATGTTCAGTTGTAGCGCACCATTCAACAGGATGATCAAGCTTAGAACACTCGTAATAGACTTTATTCTTGTAGGTGAAGGGAAATACACAACATTCGCCATCCCTGGTTGACTCTCTGCAGCCCGAGTAAAATCCTAAAGAGTTAAAGATGTCAGAGCACCTTTTTTTTCCCTACAGATAAATTCTCAGCTTTTAACGTGTGGCAGAAACCGAACACTGAGTCAAGAAAATGTCTTAACTTGGTGAACTAGAACTACTTGTGCACTCGCGGATGTATATCATTTGACTTGTTTATAACTTGTTTGGTTTGTTAGTTGTTTATAACTTCAATGCTATTACACAATCTCTTCAAAGAAATCTTACCTTCAGACAAAAAAGCCAGTAATATAACCACACAACTCCAATACAGACATTTTTTTAGAACAAGGACATGTTTGTAAGCCATTATTTTCGTGTATTCATAAGCGTAACACATGAAAATTTCTTAGCTCGTGAACACCTTGGCTTGTCAAACCTTCCGCTTGCGTCATAGGGCGTCATTTAGTGATGTGGGGCTACACTTCAATTGTGTGCAGTTATTAAATATTCCGTGTAAGAGTCAAATCACAAAATCTTAAAATTAACGAAGCACGCAATTTGCACAGCAATAATATTTCAAGTTGTTTCTACATTATTTTAACGAAGCAGCGAGGCGAATATTCTAAACGCCACTATTCACCAAAACTGAAGAGCTATATTACATTCTTTTTTTATAAGGACGTCTTATTTTTTGGCAGATAAGGACAGTTTGAGCCTCAAATTGCTGAAAAAAATAAGAACATTGACCCTGTGCAAAATTCTACTGGTTCTAATTAAAGAAAAGTGTACTGTCATGTTTTGTCAGCACGAACCAATTTAAACCCTCCATGTTTTCTGCGTTGTGAAATTTGAAACTTTCTAAATCGTGAAATGTGTTTATAATGAAAGACAAGTATATTCTCTTTTTTATAAGAACGTGTTATTTTTGGGCCGAGGCTGAATGTTCTTAAATAATTTGGGGATTTTAGCCTCAAATGTTCTTAAAATATTCTTAATATAATCATACGTATTTGTCATGTTTAGTCAGTTATGAAACAAAATTTAGTCACTGGCTGCTATCCAGATACTGCATGTGTATCTAAGAAGGTACGAGCTTCGATATTTGATATACAAGTAGATAGAGTAAAAGAGAAAAGTCCTGAAAATTGTTCTTGTAAAATTTCCATGTATTTTACTCTAGTTGCAAACAATGTTGCACTATCGACTATTTGCCGATTCCATGATGTAACAAATAAAGTTCTCGGCCAATACTCAGCCTCGGGTGTGTTCTTAGCATGTTCCTAAATTTTGGCCGCTTTTCAGCCTGACGTTCTTATAAAAAGGTTCTTATAAAAAAAAGAGTGTAGTGTACACAAACGAGATAGCCTTAAAGTTTTTCATCTTATTTTCTCGCAACTGTTAAGACTCATTTTCATGCTTCGACTTACGGTCGCATATGTTTGCTGAAAATCCAAGTTCTTACAGTTCATGCATACAGATCACTGTAAAAATGTCGACCAAAACAAAGATTCTGGAAACATTTGTTTCATTACAATTAGACCTTTTGGCCTCGTCGACAGCGAATAGTCCCTTTGCAGGTAAGGGTAATGTGTGTGCTATGTCAAACTGGTATCCAGAAATGGAAAGAGCAGGTTGTGGCAAAGTTTCAGCTATTGACTTCAAACACGTAAAAAATAGCAATCAACAGTAAATAGTTTATTTTATAAGGATTTGTATGAATTACTCGCCAGTAACATTTTCACCGACATTTCTTTAGAATAATTTTGATTTTATATTCGCTGTCGTTTTTATGACTTGAACGGCTTCGCCATTATAATAATTTTATAATGTTAACCTGCTCTTTCCATTTCTGAGTATCATTTTGTCATAGCAAATTAATTGTTGTCACGTGCCCTCTTACTGCAAAGGGCCTATTTGTAGCCCATTTGGCATGCAGAAGGTCTCGTGGGCTATCTCTTTAATTGTAGTCGAATAGACCCTTTTCACGCCAGCGTGACATTAATAAATATTCCGTTTTCCAAAAAAGAAGTTTATCATCAAATTTGTCACGTTAATTATAGTAACAGTGCAAAGTTTCGATGAGATTGGCCAAATATTGACGAAGATGTGAATATCTGAAGCTAAATATTTCTGCTAATTTAAGGGCAAATGCATTAAAAGTTTGCAGTTTTACTAATATAGATGTGACAAATTTGATAGTAAATTCCTTTTTCCAATAAATCAAACTTTTCGCTGTATGACGCTAAGCGTGAAGGTCCCGAGGTTTATAGCGAGCCAATCAAAATACGTATATCGTCATAATTTCAGTTCATTTTGCAGTTAGAATGCGAATCAGCCGCCATTCTTTTGACTTTCAAAGCCGGCATTTTTTGCTACTTATAGCCTATTAGTAGCTCAACCAATCAGATCACAGCATTGATAATTGCCTACTAATTGGATTTTTGCGTTCGACGTCAGGAGGACGCAACCATAATCTTGTGCAGGCGGAAAAAATCTCGATTTTGTGGTAAATCCAAATAGACGCCATCTTGGACTTCTCCAAGAGGGTCTGGTTGAGGGTCGTTTCGGACAGTACAAATGTAAGCTTCCCATGAAACGGATTTCTGGATCTTCTAAACATTAAAGGAGTAAGAACTAATGGTGAAAAAAAAAATTTATAAAAATGATTTTCTTTCTTTGGAAAAGATTTTTTAATGCGCTCGGCGAGGATCGAACTGGGGACTTGCACAGTCAAGCGTGGTGTCACATAACAAATAAGTGCCCATTTAAAGCTCTTGCAAGCCGTTCTTCTCAGCCTTTATGACGATATTAATTGAGTAAACTAAAGCACTATTATTGTTTAACTTAATATTAAAAAACTATAAATTTTGATATAATTTAGCTATTGGCTGCAAGGATAACACGAACAAAAGATTATAAAGAATTCCAGCGGTATGGGCCTTTATCGCGCGGCCGCCATATTGGCTTTATCAACAGATTTAGTACCCGTAGCCTCGATTTGAAATAAGTGGGAACGAGTCTCGGGGCTTCGGGGGGCAAAACAAGTTTTTAATCCCTCGGGCCTCAAAATGGCGCCGTTTGATAAAAGCCCATTCAGTAATCAGTACACTCACATTCACAAGTACCATTCGATTTGGGTCAAGACTGCGACGAGCAAAGCTCAGAAATGTTGAACACATTTCACTAATCTATGATTACTTCTAGTTACTGGCCCCGTTACTAATATTTCTACCAAATTTTTTGGAAAACATTATAAGACAATGTTGTGATTTTGGCCCGCCAAACCTGAAACTTTACCATTATATTCTTGAAGACTTTTAGCAATGGAAAACGGTATTATATATAAACAGGAAGTTAAAACAGTGACACACGTGGGCGTAGTGCGTGGTTGAGAACGAATGTCAAAACTTTCCGGGTTTGTTTACAGATGCCAAGTGACTACACGTGAATTTAACGCCGAAAAGGTGAATTGGACGACATTTTTTAACAGTTAAAGTCTATTATATCTGGTTGTTTAAAAACACCCCTTGCAAAACCCAGTAAAGACTAAAGTGGCTAATGTTTATTTAACAATTTGTTTTATTTCTATTATTTTAATTTTTGTACGTGACCGTGAACAGTTAACGGTATCGATTATGAATTCAGTTATGGCTAAAGGTCACTAATATAATATTTCCACTCTCTGTTTTAAAAAAGGTAAGCTAAAAATGTTATATGATACTGATAAAACAAAGTTTTTGGTCGTCTTGATCATCTTTAGGTTGAAAGACGCGGATCACTGGTACTAGTTAAAACACTGAAAAGGTCATTATAAAGTAATTCCTCCAGGGAAAAGGCAGAGTTCAAAAGATTTAACTTAATTGCAGCTTGTTCAAAGATGGTTTTATATTTAATAGCATCTTGTGAACTAATTTTGTCTAGCGGGTGGCTGTAATTCATGTCTTAGCGGGACTGAAGGTAGGAGAAGAACACGAATTCAAACAGTTACAAGCCAACGGGCCAACCAGCTCTTGACTCTTTTTCCTTTATCTTCTCGTATCTTTGACCCTTAGTATGTTAAATTTGTCGGTATGCAGAATAGAAAAAATATATACTTTACAAGAGATTAAATTACCTTTTCATAGTCAGGGCAAGGGAAGTCAAGGCACGATTGTCTCGGAGTTACTGTAATCGAATCGTGGCAAACCATTTGGTCTAAAACAATAAGCAACAACTGCAGATTCTGGCTTACTAAATCTTCTTAGTAATTCATCAGCTATTCAGTAAGATGTCTTACACAATTGTGTTTCTCTTGTTTTCGCTGAATCTGGAAATTTTTGCTCAAATGCAACCAGGTAAGTTGCCTTTAAACTCACGTCCTACTTTTAGCTGTCTTCTTCCCTAACTGGGCTGATAGCTCTCGTTTGAAAGAAAGGAAGCAGCACTAATTGCTTATATTTTCATTAGTTTCATTCAATGAGTATGGCTCCCGAAAGCGCAACTTTGCCAACGGTTGAAAATTATGAAAAATATCATTCTGTCAATATTTGTTAGCATGTCGACAGTGTCATTTTGTCAACAGTTGTCAGCACGTCGTCGTAATAGCAGGTAATTAATAACATCAGAATTTATAATGTTTCTGCATTTTTATAAAAACCAGACGCCCTAAAGCCGTTCACTGGGATACTTGTTACATTTAAAATGAAATAGTTCGTTGGTATAAGGGAAACTGGCTTTTTCTTTAATTTCTGTTTATTGAACCCTAACAGTGATACTTCGAGATCCTTTGACATTTATTATTAAATGAACAATAGTATTTTGTACAGCGCGAGAGAAAGCCATCGCAAATATGTCTTGTAAATTAAAAATTATAAATATAAATACAGATACAGATACAGATACAGATACAGGTACAGATACAGGCACAGGTACAGGTACAGGTACAGGTACAGATACAGGTACAGGTACAGGTACAGGTACAGATACAGATACAGGTACAGATACAGGTACAGGTACAGGTACAGGTACAGGTACAGGTACAGATACAGATACAGATACAGATACAGGTACAGGTACAGATACAGATACAGATGCAGGTACAGGTACAGGCACAGGTACAGGTACAGGTACAGGTACAGGCACAGGTACAGGTACAGATACAGGTACAGGTACAGGTACAGGTACAGGTACAGGCACAGGTACAGGTACAGGTACAGGCACAGGCACAGGTACAGGTACAGGTACAGGCACAGGTACCGGCACAGGTACAGGTACAGGTACAGTTACAGATACAGATACAGGTACAGGTACAGGTACAGGTACTGGTACAGGTACAGGTACAGATACAAGTACAGGTACAGGTTTGGGAGATTATTTCAAAGTTGATGACCATTTTGCATAAATTAAAGTTTTCTAACTATTTCGCTATTTTTTGTCGCAATGTATTTTTCAATATGTTACGTATATTTTATTTCTTCTATACTTCTATATATAAATCGTTTCCCAAGAATAAATGAAATATTTCCAAGATTTCCGTTTCCCAAGAATAAATGAAGATCATTGATGATGACTAGATCGTTAAATCCATGATCCCTTATTTTACAGACATACGTTTAAAAGGTTCTAATATTTCAACTGACGGCTACGTTGAAATTCTCTACAATGACACATGGGGGACAATTTGCACAGAAAAATTTGACATTAAAGATGCACGTGTCATCTGCCGGATGCTAGGTTACCAAGGTGCTTTAGCGGCTGTGACAAAAGGAATATTTGGACAGGGAAAAGGGCCTACTTGGTTGGGCGATGTTTGTTGTCATGGCGACGAAAAGTCAATCCTCGAGTGTCCTCATGAAAAAATTGGGTCGCAAGATTGCGACCACAACGGAGATGTTGGTGTAGTCTGTAATGAAACGGAGCAAACATCACCAAGAGGTAAAACGCTACCGTTACTTCCTGGCTGAATTTACACGGGACGTCATTTTTAATCGACGGCAATTTATGGTGCGTTTTGATTGGCTAAAGTTAAAGTGCCACTACGACAAAAATTGATGCATTTCTTTTCGGTATTTTTTAACGCCACCTTATTCAATATGTTAAAAAAAGTGAATTTCTATAAATTTAATCAATATATGCTCACCCCTCGCTAAAATAGCGGTTTAACGAATGACTTGACTTGTGACGTCAGGGACTAAACGAAACATTGCATCTCTTCGTATGCAACAGAGCGATTAGGCCTTATTCTCGACTACGTTTAGGCATGTCTTCACCGTCTTCGCCGTCTTCGCCGGAAACGCGAGATTAGCCACGTTTGTTTTGATGCGTTGAGTCCCTGATGTCACTTCCTCTTTATGACAACTCGGCCCAACTCTCAAAGTTCTGTCCCGGTCATTTTTGAATCCGGTAATGGCGGAAAGCGAAATCGGCTCGAGTACGAAATTCAAGGTTAAAATAATGGAACTTCCCGTAGGAATTTCGACTTGAAACTTGGCGTGGTAAGTAATAAGTACTTTTACTTTCGAGATTTGAAGAGAGTAGAATAACCATATTTTTGATCATAGTGGCACTTAAACAAGCGAAAAATTTCACAGCCAAGAAGTAGAGCTCAGTCTTATTTTCTCGATCGAAAAAAATCAAATACTGTCAGCTTTCCATAAAATAATCACTGGGAAAGTTCTATCGAAAAATTGGTTCCGTGTAAATCCAGCTTTAGTCTTCTTGGCTGTACCAACGTAGAAGTATGCAAACATCTCTTTTCCACTTGTCGTGTTTTGTACTGAATGGCTGAGCTTTGCCGACTTGGATTTCTTCATACGGCATCTTCTAATTCAACTTGTCGCGTATCTAGCTTCTACTGATTAGTTAATCTCTGCCAACTTGGATTTTCTCATACATCTTCTAATTCCACTTGTCGTGTGGCGTCTACTGTCTGGTTGATCTCTGCCGACTTGGATTTCGTATACATCTTCTAATTCCACTTGTCGTGTGCCTTCTACTGATTGGTTAATCTCTGCCGACTGGGATTTCCTCATACATCTTCTAAATCCACTTGTCGTGTATCTTCCCCTGACTTGTTTATCTCTGCCGATTTGGATTTATTCCTGTCATGTGCAAACATTTTTCTTTTCCACCTGTCGTTTGTCTTCTACTGACTCGTTGATTAGATGTTATTTTTGTTCTTCAGTTCGTCTGAAAGAGTACAATGCCTCCGATAGCGCTGAAAAAAGCCCAACCGATGGACGAGTTGAGATCTTTTTCAATGGAATATGGGGAACTATTTGTGATGATCGCTTCAATATCAAGGGCGCGCATGTAATTTGTAGGATGTTGGGATTTCAACGGGCCTTAGCCCCAGTTTACTGGGGACGGTTTGGAGCGGGATCTGGACAGATTTGGTTAGACGAACTACGTTGCTATGGCAATGAGACAACCCTTTTCAACTGTCGTCATGGCGGTGTGGGAATACATGACTGTAGACATCATGAAGACATAGGTGTGATTTGCAAAGACGAAAACTCATCACTAAAACGAGGTACTTAAGAATATTTGTTAGCGTGTTCGGTGTTAACAGATAATTAAAGACGAAATCTGAAGGCTCATAGCAAAGTTCTTTGTCGGTATTT
>JAOBYJ020768597.1:0-12786 GCA_025403565.2 Palythoa heliodiscus | reverse complement strand
ACACTCGGCAGTGCCGGGATTTGAACCCGGGACCTTGTGGTTGGAAGGCAGAAATCTTACCACTGCGCCAACCATGCCGCCGTCTGGATGTTTTGCGTGTTTTCTCTATTTTGAAATACACTTTAACAGCTGCTTTCAGCGATAGAACAAAGTTAATTTATGTTGATTATTAGTTTACCATGATTATTACCAATATTGACTATAAAACTTGAAAATTGTGGCTAGGTCGCCGCCCTTTAAACGTTAATGCCACTGGCGTCCCAATTTGTATATCTCTCTCCACAACAAATTTATCTCCACTCTTCGAAAATCGTCGATAGGAACGTTTCGATAACCTTAACACAACACCAACATCGGCAAGTTTCTGGCGGATATTTTCCATCGTGTCCTCATCGTCCACTAGAGATTCGGGAAGTTCTGATATCAGGTCGAGAAGCTCACAAGAAGATGAAGAACCTTCAGTCTCGGCAGGTGTTGGGCACTCTACTGTGGTCTCAATGTTAGCTGAGACAATTTCTAATTCTGTTTTACCACTTACATCTCGTTTCAAACTCGTCGATTTCGGTTTAGTTTCCATAGATTCAAGCTTTCCTAGCAGGGGTTCTTGAGAGGAATCCAACATGTTTTGCGAAATATAATGTGGATAATCGCAAGGCAATGAAACAAAACTTCCCAGAATCGGGTCCTTTTTAAACTCTTCCGATTCTCTTCGTTTTCGATCCCAAAGCTTATGATGGTATCCCAACTTTCCGAGTTTACGCTTAAAGATGTCATGGACATTACCGAGATAGTTCTTGTAATAGTTCCGCATAAAACTGCCAAGCTCAGCATCTGGAAATTTTCCTCCAGATAAATCTTTCACACTTTCATAGGAATCGTTAAGAATTGCTATGAACATGTTAATAAGTACCCAGCCCATACAAAACATGTAGGAAAACACAAAAAGTGGACCAATTACGCGATTTGCGTTCTGCAGCTCTTTAAAATATAAGTTTCCACCAAGAAATTTTTGAAAAAGTGAACTAAATACCTCCACGAACAAAGAATACGTGTTGAGAGCACTCCCAAAGACTAACATTCCAAGACATGCGAAGGCAATTAGAAGAATGACAAAGATGACAGAATACGATAAGATATAGGAGGCCGACGTTCGCAGAGAAGCCGACATTTGACAAATGTAAGCATTGAATCTCATTAACCGCAATAACTTAACGGTGACGATGAATATAACGACCGATAGAAGATACACTTCTAGCTGATACCACACAATCACATAATCAACGCTGCTGGTTTCAAACGGATTGGCTTGAACTCGCTGTACGAAATGAGAAACATACTTCTCTTTAAAGAAAAACAACACAACAGTTGCTGTAGCACTAATGACCTGAAGGAGATCCATCCAGTTCCAAAAACCGTTAAAGTAGGCGCATCTAAACTCATACATTTTGCGTAACTCGTGAATTAGATAATAGGCGAGTAATACAAGTAAAGTTATTTGACAAGCAACTTTGAAAGAACCAAATTTTTGGTTTGAGCTTGAATAAAGCGACAGTGTGTCAACCTTTAACTTTGTTAAAGGTTTTCCCTCTGGTGGAATTTCATAAAGAAACTTTGCAATTGTGAACATTGCAGACGTAGGCTCGAACACTGTAAACTCCACAAGAACTGCCACCGTCTGTTGGTCAATCCAATTTGATGTGTGCAGATTCGAGATCACAGCCAAAGCTGTTGGTGAGTTGTAGCCTAAATCAGCAACATAGCCGCCGCCATTAAATGTTGATTGGATACCTGTAATCAAAGACAAATCAACATAAACTGATTATTTACCTCTTAAAATGAAGCACAAAAACGTACGGAAAACGTGTCCTCTAACTAAAAAAAAAACACTGTTTTTTGCTTTCAATATGGAAGGCAAGGCATTTATCGTTTCTTCTGGGAGCTGGTTATTTTGAGAGCTGTTTTAATTGCTGGTCCACGCACTTAAACGGGGTTTATCATCAGTAAAAATTAGGTTTTTTCGAGTTGAGTCTCTAGGTTACATTTCTTTTTACTTCTTTAAAGATTTCTTATTTGTGTGTCGCCTTAATCGAAAAGTAAGAACAAAAAATAATTGACAACGAATGGTGTTTATATAATCTACAAGTGACTATATCTGTACTCCTTGAGATGCTCCATTGAAGAAGAAAAGGTATTTACAGGTTCTCCAATGAAGGAGTTCAGCGATGCAAGAAGCAGGTTTAGCTTACCTCTATAGGGCAGAGTATTCAGTTCGCCTTCAGTTCTGTATCTCCAAGGTTTAGGACAAGCTCGTTTAAGATCAAACGTTGTGTGGAAAACACTTTTGTTATGGACTGGAACCCATCCAGGCATGTTGTATTCAGTTGTGTATTCAGCTGAAGAGGAGTATGGAGGGAGACATCGTCTGAAGTGAGCTTCAAGATTGGGATAATCATGTGTATATTTACATGGGTGAACTGAAATAATGAGGAAGGAAAAGAAAATTGAAACATTTATTTTTAAACTGAGGGTAGGAGATTCTACCCAAGGAATAAGTAAATCAAATACTAACACCGTCCGATATTGCAAAAACAACGATATTCGTCGTCTTCAAAAAAAATGTTATATATTGCTTCTTAACGCTGTCCTCTGCAATGGATAGGATTTCTTTTCTAAGATTTGCAAAACAATCACAGCTCAAGCCATCTGTTCTGAAGCAAAAAAAAACGCGAGTTTCAAAGCGAATTGCAAAAATTTAAAAGATAACAATTTCAGCATTTTATTTATATCGTTGTTATAAAACCTGAAAAGCCATTTTTGGAGGTCTTAATAAAGTATTCTATTCCATGAGCACGCAAAAGTCCACCAAGATGGCGCAAAACTATATTGTTGTTTAAACAAAGGATATTTAATGATGCAATGCAAAAGGCTGGTCAGATGTCCGCCCGATTGTCTAAACAAATGGAAAATACAACTTTGCAAACAAAGTTTGATATATGAATGGTGTCGTCACTCATACAAATCGACAAAAACTTGTACAAACTATAAATGAAAAAAGGAAAAAATATAAAGACTAACTTAAAACAGTTCCTTGTACACATTTTCTTTCTTTGTGTATCAGAAGTTCTAACAATTTGTGACTGGTTGAAGTAAAGCTGAAGATATCTCGTTTTTCCGTTGGTTCAAATTACATTACACCACATTTCCTGTAGGAAACACAGAAAGAAACAATTTTTTTAACTGTCTTAGCTGCAGTGCGTTTTGGAGGAATACCTTTTTTAACTCTGACTTGTCTGAACCGAGGCATTCCTACAAGGAACTGCTGTCTGTTGCTGATGAAGCCCTCGGGATGATTAAATCGTTCGTTGTTGTACCAGCTGGTGTCAAAAAGTCCCGGAATCAGGCTAGCTCTGGTCCATGCCCAAAATGAGTCGCTGTTCTCGATCTAAATGAAAAAGTGAACAAGAAGAGACTTTAAGAAAAGTCTTCACCTGAACGACTTGAATGAGAGCCAAGGAAGGATCGTAGCAGCGTGCAATAGGTACAGTTACAAATGACTTTTTCCCTGATCTTTCACAATTTTCCAAGATTTTGCGCAATTTATGTCTTTGCCAAAGAACATTAAAGGTATTCAAGAGTTCCGAACACGAAATTTTGAAATGTTTTCACACAAAATATATAATACGTGTACTAGGTACAAATAAATGAAGCATAAATTGTCTAACGAATTTAAACATGAGCACAATACATACCGATTCAAATGAACTGGAGAAGATATCGTTTACAGCTTTCGTTAGTGCGTATCTTTCGTCTCCGCGACCTCCGTATGTAACTATCATGAGACACACAATAAACAGCAAGAACAACAGAATTTCTCCAACCGCTTTAGCTGCATCTGTTACATTTTGTCGAAAACTTCTCGCTTTTACTAGATTTTCTCCTTTGAGTGGTTCAACCTGCAACAAATCAAATGTACTAGTTGCTGTAAGTGATAACTCTTAACGTATAATGGGGTAGTCATCCCCCCCGAAAGTTTTTCAATCTAGAAAGATGGCGTTTTTGGTTATGCCAATGAAACTTTTAGTAACTGCAGTATGATAAGACATGCTTTGATGTTAAAAGGATGACGTTATCACGTATAAATCATGCAAGAAAAAAATATGCCAACTTAGTGTTGCATTTTGAAAGTGTTTCAGTTTGAAAAGAATTTATTGACTTCACTCTAATTCATTTCAGGGATATAAGAATAGGAGGACAATAAAAAATACCTTTATATTCTTTTGTATACAATCAAAAGTCCTGAAAAAGATCGTTTAGGTTACAGTTTTGTCATAGAAACAAGGCTAGCGAGTCTAATTTGAATGCACACAAAGAAATTTTTAAAAGATGTGCACCATGTCTATAAAAGTTAGCATCTTTTATAGAAAAGTTGCGCTGGCGCTCAGGAAGCGTGCTTTTAAGCGTCGAGTTGATTTGCTAGAAAGAAACGGCGGCGTAGTTGGCGCAGTGGTAAGATCTCTGCTTTTCAGCCACAAGATCCCATGTTCAAATCCCGGCTATGCCAAGCGTTGAACATTTGTGTGACCTTCTTTCCACCAAAGTTGACTCACCTTTCCACCCTTACGAGGCCGGTAAAATGAGTACCAGATTCTGCTGGGGGCCAACCTGTGATAAATTAGTGTCCCGTCCATGACCCAGTTGAGGTCTATAACTCTCATTTACTTAATGAATGACTACAGAAACCGGAGATAAGCACCATCTCCCATTGGGCCACTGATGCTCGTAAAGGGATTTAGTTCTTTTAACTAGAAATATAGTGCTCAAAAACGTTAGGAGAGGACTTGAAAATGCTACGGTGTTAGAACGTTTTCATTTCAAATTTGTATCAAAATGAATGGTCTTTGATTTTCTTGTTTGAAAAAAGAACTAAAACTAAGACTGCTTTTAAGGATACCGATGTAACCGCATTGCTGCTGTTGTTCAAAACGTCTGCTGTTTCACAATTCTTATCTTCAATATTATGCACACCTTGTTAGTCTTGTTAAGTAGAAAACTTACCTTTTGATATCTATTTGTTTCCAAATGCGTTTGGCGAGATGAGCATTGAGTCTGTTCCTCGAGTGGCTTTTTTATGATCCAGGCGAGAAGAACTGAGAGTAAAACTACCTTTAAAGGCTGCATCACACACACGTCTTGTACTAGAGAAATTAAGACAGAAGTCAACCACTGGTTAGAGATCTCTGCACCCCACTGCATACTGTAGAATATTGTAAACAAAGCAGCCGCTACGGATGTTGCTATGCATAAGAACCATCCTATATAAACAAAGAAGTGTGGCAAGCATCCTGGAGTTTGGAGCTTCTGAGATGAAGTCCTTTCTTCTTTACTTTCTCTATCCTTTGTAACTGAGTAGTTTTCGTTTTTATTCTTGAAAGGAGATTTCACCTTGCGGAATATGTTTACTATGAGAAGGTTTATTGGAACAACAACTAACGCACTCTCTATTCCAATAACAACTTGTTGAACGCTAAACCTCAGTGGGCCGAACTTAAACGTGTCTTCTTGTTTCTTCCCAAATTGATAAAACATAGCACTAGCAACCATAGCACTCATCAACACGGCTAAACAACACGATACCCTCTGCGCACGCGTAAACGGACTCTGCGGAGGCCTGGTTGCAACAGATAACCATAAGTGTCCGTCGCCTAGGCTAACTGCGACGCGGGAACGAAAGAGAAATCTAAATCCTGATAAAGTATTTTTATCTGCGACATCGAATTCCGCTTGTACTTCACCATCGTGTTTGTCAACAGCCAGCCAGCGGTCACACACAAAATACCACTTCTGGTTTGATTGTGCATCATTTACAACTACTTGACGTATAAACCAGGAAGGATTTGTCCCACTATTGTCGTGCCATATCTTGATTCTCGTGATTTGGCCTAAATCCTGAGGCTGTGATACAACGAAGTTATTAACGCTGGCTCGTGCAAAAAGTTGTTTTTTACTATATCGGTCTGACAGCTGTATGACACCACTTTCGCCATATTGTCCATACATTGTCATAGCTACATTAGCCGTAGTTCCACATTTTCTCCACATCCCTGTGTAAACAGCAACATTGTAACAGTGTCTGCCATCCGACTGCAAGCAAAGCATCTCAAAAGCCTAAAGCAAAGTTTGAACCTTTGTAAAAAATTCACTCATTACACAAAATTTCCTCTAATACCTTAATCTTTTATCTGATAGACGTAAATAATTCAATTGCGTTTTTCAATAATTTTATTGTTTTTCCTGCAATCATTGATATTAATATTATATTTAGCATAATATACAGCATAATATATATTACTATTAAAATAATAATATTATCACCATTATCATCATCATTTTTTATAACTGAAGACTTTTCAATGATTGTGACTGTCTACTTATGTAGTGCTGAGAACAACGTAAACGGCATAAGACGTTGATGTCGTAAAACTCGTTTATTAGAGGGTCAACGATCGAGAGGACGGTAGCGGAGAAGATGGCTAGATGACATCAAGAAAAGTGGACTGGCCTGTCGGGTGCTGAATGATATGCTCTGGCTCAAGACTTGTCCATTGAACAAATGGCACTCAAATTCTACCTGTCCGAAGGGCAATTTCACTTGTCCAATACTATACGTTTCTTTAAAAATATCGTAGATACAGTTTTTTTTCTTAGCTGTAAGTCTATTTGGCTTACAAACTAGACACTAGAAATTGCCATGCAACAGAGATCTCTCATTGAAAACGCATATTTGGTAACAATACTGATTAAGGAGTTGCATAACAAAAACTTCTACAGACACACAGTAATTACAATTTTTGAGGACATTATGTTTTTACTTTTTTGCATGATTATAATATTCATTATTGATCTATAAAATCAACTCGCCTACGTGGACAAGTGCTTCAGCAAAGTTACTCGTCCACAAGCTGAAATAACTCGTCTCAGACGGTCAGACAACCGAATTAAAGTTGTTTTTCCTGGACAGGCATACGTGAAAGAATTGGGTAGCTTCCGGGATCGCCAACCCACAACTATGAGGGTAGCACTATATGCAAGCGAAGGCAAGGCAAAGCAAAGCAAAGCAAGGCAAGGCAAGGCAAAGCAAAGCAAAGCAAAGCAAAGCAAAGCAAAGCAAAGCAGAGCAAAGCAAAGCAAAGCAAAGCAAGGCAAAGCAAGGCAAGGCAAGGCAAGGCAAGGCAAGGTAAGGCAAAGCAAGGTAAGGCAAGGCAAGGCAAGGCAAGGCAAATCATTTATTATTCAATGATACAAATTTATTCTATATCCAGTGACTTTGTTGCTGTAAACATGTTCAAACGGTCATCGAAAAAAAACCTGTGTAAGGATAAAACCTGCTACTGAAAAAATCGTAACACACTTCATGTGCGACAGTTCTGTTTTCCCCCTTTTCATAAAGTATTTAAATGCATCCTTACTTTTACTAAGTTCTGTTTCAGTCTACAGGAAGTAGCGGACCCGAGAAAATTCTGTAGTAAATTCAGTTGGTTACTTAAAGAGCCTATGGTACAAAAAATTTTATTAAACATGCCCATTCAAAAATTCAGCAATGTGATCACCGACTCACGAACCATACTATCGACTGGGACTCGGTACAATGTTGAACTTACAGCACTAACTATTTTCAGCGAATGACACTGGAAAGCTGGTTTACTGACTTAGAACAGAATCCTCTCAACAGATGTCAACGTTTACTAGCGCCCAACAAACGACTTATTCATGACATAAAAAAACAACAAACAGAACAGAACGAGCTAACCTTACTTACGGATCGAAAACTGCTTTACGGATCGAATTCAATCAATCACGACGAATAACTTGAGTCTAATATCCAATCACGTTACGAGTTAACTGACCAATCAGTAATCGCGTACCAGACTATATAAGTATTCGACTGACACATTAACCTCACTTGACTCTGAAGATGACTTCCGCTCAGGTTGTCGAAACGTCAGTCACTAACATCGACAACAGTCCTTCTCAGGACTACAATAACCCGGACGAACCCCATATACGATTTAATGACGTCATAGCAATGCTAATTTGGATATCAGGAAAACCTCAATACCTATCGCTATTAAAATGCCGTAAACGCCATTTTTACTCATTTTTTAATGAGCGCGTTTTAGTTCAATAAAATTTTTCGTGTCAAAGGCATTTAAATTATATACCTAAAATAATTACCTGCATATGGTAGTCCATGAAAATGCATTGTAACATCTTAGCAGTCCTAGTACTAACCTTATATTCGTCCTTCCTATCTGAATGTCGCGCTAACACCAAAGCCAAAATGTAAACAGCAAACATGGCACAAACTGCACTTAACACAACATAGTTCTTCGTTTCACCGATCCGGCTGAACTCAACAAACACTTTATCAAAATCAATGGGATTCGGTGCAACGAAGAAGTTACCACCAAATGAGGACAGATGATTACATAAGCAGTGAAGAGCCTCCGGGCGAGAGTTCGGACCCACCTGTGTTTAGGAAAATGGAAAGGGCAATAAAACAAATTAATACTACATTTAGGGTACTATTCCAAGATTACATGGATGTCTTGGAAGAGTTGTTCGATTGGGGCCTATTTTGATTCTAGTTCACCTGGGATGCTACTCCACTCATTCCGCTCCTGACATCTAAATGATCAGAATATGTGGATTACTTGGAATAGCTGTTAGTTTGGAAAATGGAAGAAGTCGCAAACGAGTGCACGCTAAGACAGTATTTAGTGGTTAGTTTCCTTCTTTAAAACCCAAGGTGTAAAAAAACATACAGTAGGCAGGGGGTAGGAAAAGATTTCTAACACAAGAAAAAAAAGACCGAGGCCAAATATTTTCCCAGAAAGAAAGACTGAGAAAAAGAGATTATGAATAAATTCATTACATGCATGCCTTCATTTTTAGGTAAGTACAAAAACAACAAAATCGCTGCGCGCTCGCGAGAAATCGATCTTGTAGGGCAGGTTATTGGACCTATTTTCACCCAATAAGCGCACGGGATTTAGTTATTGCACCTAGAAACATATGTTTCCATATAGCAAAAGAAATCATTAATATACTTATTGATCCTCAAAAAAGGGAGTCTGATGTGTGTTAAGAGTAAATTTTGATGGAACAAAGGGAGAACAAAAGAAACATTAGAAGCCCCGAACAGGCCCATAACTCAACAATTTCTTCACTGGTGCTCTACCACTGAATTCCCAAGGCAACTACAGTGGGATGGGTCAATATCATGACTGATGCTCTACCACTAAGCTGCCGAGGCAACTACAGTGGGATGCGTCAATGTCGTGACTTATGCTCTGCCACTGAGCTACCGAGGCAGCTACAGTGGGATGGGTCAATATCATGACTGGTGCTCTACCACTGGGATACCGAGGCAGCTACAATGGGATGGATCAATATCATGGCTGATACTCTACCACTGAGATACCGAGGCAACTACAGTGGAATGGGTCAATATCATGACTGATGCTCTACCACTGAGCTACCGAGGCAACTACAGTGGGATGGGTCAATATCATGACTGGTGCTCTACCACTGGGATACCGAGGCAGCTACAATGGGATGGATCAATATCATGACTGATACTCTACCACTGAGATACCGAGGCAACTACAGTGGAATTGGTCAATATCATGACTGATGCTCTACCACTGAGCTACCGAGGCAACTACAGTGGGATGGGTCGATTAAAACACTCATTACTATGGATTTGTCCCCAGACCTCTCGGACTGGGAATTATTTCTGTTGGTCGTCAGGCAACTCGCCCATCAAATCCAAAGTAAACCTCCGATCAATGTAGTACATACAACACATTTCGAGCAACACGCTCATCTTCAGAGAGAAATTAGTGAGTTGTGGGCTCGATTCCCGCTCGAGGTATCTGATTTTTTCCAGCAATCGTTTTGATACCTAATGATTGACGTACAACACAGATAAGTGTTACGTAACTGATGTGAAGTGCTTACCCTACAGCCATCGGATGTCCACTGTGAGACATTAGGATTCCAATACAAACAGATCGACATTGAGACAGACATGGTATAGTTCAGATCGGTTGTTGCAGTATAATACGGTATATCGAGTTTGGTAGGAGGTAGGGTGGTAGGTGGGTCCTTAACTCCAACACAAGATCTCTTTATGCGATCGTGTCTTGTCAAACAATCTCTTCGAAAGCGTCCCTTTTTTGCCGTTCGGTTTGTTGTGTTCTTGGATATACCAGAACTATCAGTAGTCTTATTGTATAATACTCCGACATAATGGACGCCAATATTTCCCGTTCGTGCGTGGGATAAAACAAGAACATACGGATCCGAAGTGCAATTTGTGTAGCCGATGTCTCTACTGTAATTACAAGAATTAAAGTTCGGTAGTATAGCTGACACATTAAACTCAGTTATGGTAGGTCGGAGTCCGTATCGAACAAAGACTGTAACGTTCCTGTTCACCTGTGGCTTAAGTTTGATAGAGACTGCATATTCAAGGCCAGGAATTGATATTTGGTGATATTGCATGCTGCCATTGAAGGTTGGCTTTACAAAATAGTTTCTTGTCTCTACTTCGGGCTGTTTAGTTTTTGGTGGAATAATCAGTTCCACTTCCCGTGACAGAGCAGAAACATTGTATTGCGATCCATTTGTATCTTTAAGTTCGAAATCAAGCACTTTTGATTTGACGTCCTTGGCGCTTTCATGCCACGCAAAAGGGTTCTCTACAATGGACAACATCTGAAAAATATCGCAAAGGTAGACGCAATTTTAGAAATGACCTCTTTAGTATTAAGTATGGCGGTCACAACATGTTTTCAAACTTTTGTAAGTAAACAGAACAAATTTGGCCAGAATTAGGCCCATAGCAAGCCTTTCAGGAAGGTAGGGGAATTAACATGTTTCTAGCCACACAATTGTAAGAATCATTGTATTACCGCATTTACGCTACTTTAGAACTTACATGTTTTTGAATAATATTATCTGTTTAATTCAAAATAATACAAAGATCAAAACACGTATTGCAATACATATAAAATCTGAAGAAGCAGACGCATGTTCTGCTTGAGAAAGGGGGCTTCAAGTTTGCTTGCAACTTGAACGAGTCTTGAATTTTGAAGCTTCAAATTTGAATTACACAAAGCGCTAAAAGTAGAAAAAATGGTGGTTGTGTGACAGGGGGGGGGGGTGTTTGTCCGAATTCTTTCGAGTTCTTCATTGGCTACGTGCCCGTGAACTAGTTCGGATTATATAACGCCACAAACCAATCTTTGTAAGAAGTAGCCAGTAATTTTAGGTGTTTCGTTTTTCAAACGGCTTTATAGCATTCTCCATTTGAACGAAGAATTAGCGACAACTCACTTTCAGTCAGAAACTAACCAAAATTCGAGTGACGTAAAGCGATGTCACACACATTTATTAAGGCAATAACTACCATCAAAAATAAGGAGAAAGTGTGACCGGGACATTAAGGGAAGATTTTAAAAGGTATACTACAAGATCTTAGTACCTGCGTACTGACAGAAGATCCTAATGCACGCTGATCACCAAATAGTACGTTAGAAGGCGGCAAGACAATCCCCATCCCATCATTTTCTAGCCTCTTGTCTCCAATCCTACTCGGTACTTGACGGTCGAGTACCATGGAGAGAGACTTGGTATTAAACGATGTTGGCTTCTCATAGAGTTCTTTGGTCACAAGTAAATTGTTTCCCACCTTGTTAACAAATGCAAGAGTCTGCCTTACAGTATTCTGGCTCTGTATTGGAGGTCAAGGTGTTTTTAAAATGAAGTATTATTTGCATTTACGTTGAAATGCGAAACATTTACAATATCAACCACTTCATCAAAAATAAAGTAGAAATGGTAAACGTTTTTTGTAGACAACAGCTAAAACATTAAAACACCAACTTAGAGATGTATTGAAATGTTTTTCGGCACAGTAGCAACAAAATCAGTCATTAAATACAAGTGAAAGTGGTAAACATATTTTTGCTTGATCTTGTTCTTCAGTGTTTGTTCAAGATTAGAACTTATAGATCCAGGGATTCCTAAAAAGAGACATACAGTGGAATATGGAACAAATATATAAGAAAGAAGAAAGACAACATGAGGAAAATCGAACAAAAACATTAGAATACATATCAAAAACAGAAACAGCTGAGAATTCACCTCTTTATTCATCGTTTCCTTCAGCTTTTCGGCGTCTCTTTTCTTTCTTCTCGTGAGCGGCAACCGAGCATTATGGCCGGCGATCACGATTAAGTTTCCCATACTGTGCAAGACACCTGTGCCCGCCCTTTGTATATCCTCCTCGCGATCAGCTTTTGATTTGTTGTTCACTTCCTCAGAAAAGAATTCAGTGAGAGATCCAAGAAGATTTACCACCTTCCTCTGTTAAAGGGAGAAAAAGAACCGTGTAAATTACCTGTGAAATAATTGAATGTTCAAAAAGTGAACACAGTCATGTTTTCTGAATATGCAAATAAGGGTTGAAACGTTTTAGCAATAAATTACGAAAGTTTGTAACTCTCTTTAATTCTTAGTCCTTCTTTTGTCAATTGATTTCATTTATGGTTACAATGCGCTGATACGCTAGATTACGGTACATTTACACAGAAGAAAAGATTTTTTTGTAAAAAGTTAGTTAATTATTAATACAAATTGCAATTAGCCGATAACAAAACGAGCAAAGGACTGGGAACGAATAATTAAAATCGATTAAATCGAAAAATGAGGCCGGCCATC
>JAOBYJ020768489.1:0-12790 GCA_025403565.2 Palythoa heliodiscus | reverse complement strand
ACATTGCCAAAGCCGCCTTTTCCAAGAAATTGTAGCTGCTCAAATTCGCTCTTTATGCGTGACTTGCCAGACACACCAGAAAAGAAGCAGAAATCAGGAATGGGCTCTTCAGGTTCACATGTCTTTATGGACAAGGTATTTTTATTTCCACTCGCGCCACTTTCAACCCGTCCGCTTGCCATAGGTTTTCCATCCCTTATTGCATTTGAAGGGTCTGGCTGCTTGATAAAGGAATGCTGAAGCAATTGATACGCCGACCATCTCTCCCGTTCATCAACATTTAGACACCTAAATATGAAAGGTTAGCTCTTCGTTACAGTTAGAATACCTTTCTTTTTAGACATTTGCAATTCTCCAATGTACGCTAAGCTGCAAGCATGGCTTTAGAAAGTACACCGATTATGTTTTGGACAAATACAGTACGTAGTGAGTAAAGACATACTTGGAAAGGAAGTCCTGTAGATCAGTAGGCAAAGATGTGGATATCTCGCTGGTTCTGACGACCTCTCCATGTAGCAATGACAAAACAAGTAAGCCCTAACAAATCAAGTGGAAACAGAAATACCGCATTAAACTTGTTAACAAAAATGAATGACTTTTTATATAAGCAATAGAACTGATACAGCTTGCATTCCGTTTGAAAAATGTAATCCTGATTTGGCTATCAAAAAATTAATCCTGTATTCCCAAATAGAAATTCTTTCTTAAAATCCAATCTAGGATTGTTGCAATGCAAAGAATCCACCAATTGCAAGAAGGTGGCGAGAACTGGCAATAATCAGATTTGTATGTTACAAAAGAAATGTCTTGGAAGAGCTTTAGCTTCGAATTCATACAACCCCAGACAGTTTTGACGTCAGCACAGCTGGTGCAGTGGTAAGATCTCTGCCTTCCAACCACAAGGTCCCAGGTTCAAATCCTGGCTCTGCCGAATATTGAACATTTGTGTGACCTCTTTTTTTACCAAAGTTGACTCACCTAACTAACCCGAGACAGATCAGTGTCCCGCCCAGGGGGAGTCAATGACTCCCATTTGCTTAACACTACAGAAACCGGAGAGAAGTGCCGGCTCCAATGGACCACTTTGGCTTGTAAAAGAATTTAGCATAAGTGCAGCAGAAATTTTTTTCATGGTATTTTCCTATGTATGAAAATGCACTCAGGCTTGTACAATTTGGTGAATGTGCACAAAATCATGAACCACAAGCACAATAACAATAACTTTGAACTACTAATTTTGTATTTCTGGATTTTCCATTCAACAATTTGTAGGCTCCAAAGTACAATTATTAATAACTTTTTTACATTACGTTCCATTCACTTATGTAGATACCGAGGTAGTTACATAAAAAGCTATTTCTTATAAATGCAACTTCCAAACACTGTTAAATCTACTGCTTGAAAACAATTTCTCCAAAAGCAACTGCATATTTGGCTTGAGTTAATTTCTATTATGTTGTCCACAGGTATGGGTTATTATTTAGTTAAGCCTGTTACAAGAGCATGGTGGTTTCCTTAACAGCGTGTTGCTGAAAAACAGATATCAAATTTGCTATTCAAATTTACTAAAATGTTATGAAATCTGCATCAAAAGGTTGGCTCTTGAAAAACATGAACCTATTTTTAAACACAATTGGGACCTTTAGATCCAAGTAGGAGTACAAGATTTTAGGTGCGCGCACAAATTTATCAGCAAACTTGTTGTCAGGAGGAATAGAATCTTATCCTCTCAACAACGAGTTTGCTTGTAAATGTGCGTGCACGCTTGAAATCTTGTACTGACCTCGTACTCGTACTCAGATCTAAAGGACTCTAATGATTCTAGGTTGGCACCCTAAAGTGCTTTTGGAGGGGTGTGCGGTGGGAGTTCTCAATAACGTAAAAGTGAATTCTTATTTCTTAAAGCTGGACGCATGTGAAATGCATTGCATAGCAAAGCTCATTGTAGTGTTCAGAGATTTCAATAAAGTTTGAAATAGATGGCCACAGTAAAACAATAGGTGGCTAGGAGCTTGGCGAGGGCATTCAGATCCCAAGCTTCTTGAGGGATTAGGAAGCATTCCAATCGAAAAACTTTGAAATTTTGATCTTTGGCTACACTCGCTTTTTCTGTATTTCGATTAGAAGAATAGACCTCTTACACATGTTACAAAGAAAACTTGTATCTCAGTCTTAATTTTACCAAACTGTGATCTGAGTAGCCGGCAGTTTGACCTCAAGTAGCTGGATGTAAACAGCCGATAGCCATCTTCTGAAGAAACCTCTGAGCGTTTTATAATTAAAAAAGATCCAGCACAAGCAAGGCCACTTTTCAGCTTCTTGTTTAGTTACGTTTACTGATGAGTGTAAGAATCGATCAAACCATAAGTATTGATACGCTAGATGAAACAAAAATCTAATGTTCTAAGCTGCTTTAATTTTCAAAAAGTTATCTAAAGTACATTTTGTTACGATGAGGATTGTTTTAAAGGGGAACTCACCAAATTGAAAATATCTCCTTTCTTTCCATAACGAGTTGGAGTTTTGGATGTGTCGGCCTTATCAAGCTGCAAGTTTCCTTTGTCCCTTCCATAGACATGATATAGATCAGACAACCTCAGAGGGAAGTAAAAAACTGATAAGAGAAAAGTTGAGAATTCTAGGTTTCTGTTACCTCTTAAAGCTATCAGTTCAAGTTTTCAAAAAGAAAATGTCCCAAATGTTCCATCGGAAGATGAAGAAGTTTAATTTTTGATAAACTGAATTGTTTTCTTGAAGGAGTAACTTCTAAACCTTCTGTATATCCCTTATGGGAGTTTAATACAGTATTTGATTTACATTTATAAACCTAAATTAAAGAGAAATAATTATCATAGACCGTTGAAGAAAATCAGTGTACTTCATGACAATAAACTAATCTCGACTATAAATTATAAGGCGAGAGGAATGGTGGTTTATTTAACATGTGATTTACTATTTTGCTTCAACTGTAATAGTTGCTAAAACTCTGCATGAACTACAATTACAAATCACATACGATGTCAATGATAAATGAAGACAAACACTGTTTTCACTTTTAGTTTCCCCTCTCTTTTCTTTACTGAAAAAAAAGGTTAACTGAATGCCCATGTCTTTTACATACTATATTTTGCTGCAAATTTCTCCAACTGTCGGTGTAGTGCGAAGGCATATGATTGGTTGAAAGTACTGCCACATGGTGTTTTGTCAGTTGCATCATTTCGAATCATTCAGTATTATTTTCTTTTACCTTTTTCCAACACTGTAATCTGCTAGTCGAACATTTCCGGAAGAATCTAACATCATATTTGACAGCTGTAGAATTCAAAACAATGAGGCAGTGAACATACAATACATAGCAGTATCTTGATCAGAACCACAACCACAACCACAAATATGACCATGATCACGAACATGATTACAACCACGACCACAAACACGACCACGACCACAACCACGACCATGACCAAAACCATGATCACGACCACCATCATGACCATGACCACAATAATGATCACAATCATGACCACAACCATGGCCACAACCATGACCATGACCATGAACACAACCATGACCACAACCACAGTAACAGCCATGACTATGACCACAACCATGATCATGAACACAACCATGACCAAGACCACAACCATGACAATGGCCATGACCACAACCATGACCATGATCACAACCACAACCATGACCATGACCAAACCACGACCACCATCATGACTATGACCACAATAATGATCACGACCACGACCACAAACATGGCCACACTCATGACCATGAACACAACCATGATGATGGCCGTGACCATAACCACCATTATGATCATGACCATGAACACGACCACAACCATGAGCTAAACAATGACCACGACCATGACCATGACCATGACCATGACTACAACCATGAAAATGAATACAGCCTGTTATTTATAGCCATGGAACAAAATTACATCCCAACTGGAATCTTAACATTGTAGTTTACCTTAAGGTCTTTGTGTACAACTGACTTGCCATGCAGATACCACAGGGATTCCAGCAGCTGCTGTGTGTACTCTCTCAGCTGGGCCACAGGCATACCACCAGGTCTCAGGTACATACTCATATCTCCCCCACCAACATATTCCATCAAAACCTGTTGAAAACATAAGCTGTAAATGGGTATATTGAAAAGGCACTCATAAGGTAAGATTGCCTTGAACAAACCACTCAACAATATTTTGTTTCACCTCGAAATTGGTTTATGAGGTGATCCCAAAACAAGACGAGCTCCCACTCAAGGCAATTGAAAGAGCATCTTATCTCAGCTGGTGGATCACTAAACTGGTATCACAGAGGTTGCAGTTTCAAATAAAAATAAGTAGGGCTTCTCTTTCACAATCGCTATTCTAACACTTACCTGAATCACTACAAATCTAGTAAATCATTGACTTAAAAACGATAATGAACAAGGTTGGGATGATTGCTTCAGCAATAACTTGGAATAGTTACTTTAACACTGACCAGGAAAACCACATCATCTGGTAAATTAATAACTTCAACAGCACAAAAGAAAGTGTACAGTACCAATGTAGGATATTTACACTAACCTGGATCACAATAAAAATCCTGGCGAATCATTAAACTCAACATTAAGATAATGCACAAGGTAGGGATTGTTAACACTAACCTGGATCATTAAATAATCTGGTGCATCATTATTGACGTTAACAGCAAGAAAATGTACAAGGTTGGGATGGTTCACTCTGATTGTCAGCGAAACAATTTCTTGTTCTATGCTTGTAACCTGATTGAAAAAGATAGCTGTTTAGACTGTCTCAAAAGAAAGTAAAGTAAAGTAAAGTGACAGCATTTATATAGCGCTTACCCATCGCTGCTCTAAGCGCTTCACAAGTGATTACATGGTTTGACAGTTGAGGGTCTTAGATAGTCCACTAGAGCGGCTCACATGTATTATCATCAAGAAATGCCCTCAGAAGTATAGACAGACCACAACATTGGGATCACTACCCTACTCTTTTCGACAAGTGCGTAGGTTCTTTTAAGTCCCCCAATAGAGGGTCGAGAGACTGGTATAATTTAACACATTTAAAAACGCTTCCTACAGTAAGTACAGTCGAACCTTGATTATTTGGACCTCGATTATCCAGTTTTCTTGATCATCTGGAATTGCCTTTGTTCCCAGTTTTTTCGTGAATATTAATTAGTCACATTCAAAATTTGTATTAAAATGCCTTTTCTTCAAACTACGCACTGAAACTCCAGCTTGAAATTAATTTGTTTTGCTTCAAAACACAAATTGGTGCAACAATTGTGTCTACCCGGGCTAGGAAACTGTTGCACATAACTTCCTGAGCCTTGATTGGCTTTAATTTGTTTGCTATAAGTGAGTTTTCCCACTCTATTGGCAAAATCAATGTGGTATGCAAAACATGAGTTTAATATGATTCTAATTGTATTTGTAATGTTTTCAGTTTTATTTTTGTCTCATTAATATTCACATTTTCGATTAACCAGACTCCCGATAACGAGGCATAATCAGTCCAGTCCCAAAGGGTCTGGATGATCAAAGTTCGACTGTACATATAATTACTATAATAAAAGTCATGATAACATTAACGTGTAATTTAAGTATTGTATACATGATACTGTATGTGCAACATGACTTGCCGTAATATTGTAATTGGGCTATTCTCAATTTCTTTGAAGAAACAGAGATATGACTTCTGAAACTGTTGGGAAGGTGAAACCACAAATGATTGGGTTTTAAGAATGGCAGGAACAGAGAGAGAGAGAGTTCTGGTGAAAAGGAATTATGATGTTCAGCACTGACCTGTTTCATTAGCCTGCCAGAGTCCTGGGGAGGCACTTCACTCACTTTCAAAGGGCATATCGGACTTGATGGATGAAGAAATTTCCACTCTCCAACAACAATAAGTTCACCTGACGTTTCATCCATTCCACTGTACATGTATGACCCAGATGACCCTTGACCTGAATACCAAGGTCTTATTAAAATTACAAGGTCAAACAATTACTATAAACCTCCTTTCACAAACAGTTACTGTGACTACAAGTAATTTTTCTCTGTGGAGCTAATGCGAATTCCCTTCCGAAGCCTCATCAGCTCACATGGCTGGCCAGCACCTATAGATGCCAAACTGCTGTAGTATAAAGTGGATGACAGCTGTCAACTGCTCCTGGATGGGACACTGTAAAATTGCTGCAGATTTTACTGCCACATCTACTACTCATTTAAACCACAGAGAATGGAACAAACTCACAGAGAAGAACTTTTAAACAAACTCTAAAGTGAATGACAGTATCAAGTAACTCAAAGAAGTTATAAAACCAACCCACAGTTAAGTTGATAATATTCATCAACTTAAAACTTGAAAGCTGATGCTTCTATTTTTTGCCCTTACCCAATTGAAACAGACCTTCTGGCCGACTTGTGAAAAAGTTAGGGAAAAATTTTGCTTTTTCTCTGAAAAATAGGGATTTTTAGGGGTAAATACCAGAAAAATAGGGCTAGTTTTTTAGGGCTGAAAGAAAACAACTGGCTTATCTTTTTATCACTGATATTCAAACAAAAACATACTCAAATGAAAACTAGTCAAATTATGAAAACGACAATGACTGGAAAGAGTATAATTTTCGTTCTGAAAATGCCTGATATGGATTGAACATTAGAGATCTGAAGTCACTGGTGTTGTTTTCACAAGTTGAAGAATCACTTAATAATGATTTATTAAGCCACAAATAAACTCCTGATACAGATTCCATGTCCAGTTGCATTTACCCATCACAAAAGAAGAAAAAAGCAGGGATTTTTAGGAAAAACTTAAAAATCCCAAAAAAGTAGATTGACATTTTTAGGGCAAGCAAAATAATTTAGGGATTTTTAGAAATTTTAAGAGGGTTGTCCAGTACTCATGAACTGAGTTGATTCGACTTAGGTGGTTGACGGATCACCTCACCATAAGTTGATTTGTGGTGTACACATCAGACACTTGAGAGTGACTTTCTCACTACTACATTAGTAGACGGTTCGACTAAAGGGCAGTAGATCCACAGTCGAACTGTCTACTGCTCTAGTTGATCCGTGAGATACTTAGAAATTATTTATTCACAGAAAGTTCAAGAGGTGAGGTGGAAATGTTGACGATTTGACTTGATTCGGCTCGAATTATTACGGATTTACTGCCCTTTAGTCGAACCGTCTATCGCTCTAGTTGATCCCTGTGACACTGAGAAATTTTTCACTCAAAGTTCCAGAGGAGGGTGTGGAAATGTTAAATTCATTATGTTTATATTTTCAGAATCAGAAATCATTCCCGAATTGACTTTTGGTGAGATGATCCATCAACCATCTTAGTTGAATCGACTCAGTTCATGAGTACTGGGCATGTATGAATTTTAAGGTCACCAGAATGCTTGTCATGACAACTGCTACTTTCTAAAGACAGTTACCTACACCTGCAACAAAGGCCTCACATGAATCTTGATGAACTTCAAACACTAACCCAGGCAACGCCCACAGTGAACTGTATGCTCTCCTTTAGTGTTAAAAGTGATGACTCGGCTTCCACCATAAGGCTCACCCAAACTTTCTGAACTTTTTCTTCTTCTCATGAAAATGTGGTCATTAAATGATACAGTTTTATGGGAGTGGGACATGGATGACTGAATACCGTGAGAATGAATCTTTCCTTGGCCATTGGATGTAGGAACATCCTTAGCTGAAGGTATGGCGTCACTGTCCTTTGCTTTAACATTTTGATGAGATGGATCTTCCATTTCTCCTCTTTCCTTCAATGTGTTTATTATGGAAGGAAAACAAAGATATTAAACAATTTATTTTTTGTATACTTTTACAATTTCTGATAGGGCAAAAGGAGTACAATTCTAGCATAAATCATTGTCTGTAAGTTGCTATGCGACTAGGAGCAAGAAAATCAAAATGTATAGAAGGACCCTAGGTATAAATTTATTGGGGGGAGAGGGTAAGTTCCTGGAATGCTCAATACTCAATACTTTGTTCTCATTTCACTTGGAAATTATTCTTCATTTCACTTATAAATAAATACAATTAATTAGTTTTAATCACAATAAGGCCAGACCAATACAAATAATTTGTTTTACGAACCCGCCGAACTTAATTTTTCAAAAATTGGAAAGAAAATAAAATTTTCTTTTTTGTAACACATACTAATTTATTTTAATTTTTTTTAATCAAAATGTGCTTATCTGGAACTCAAATCATGGATGGTACATGTATGATCACAAATGTCCCTAAATTGTCGCCCCATGTAAGGATCATCCAGAGCACTACTGGATGTTGGATGTCTAGCCCCCGGATACTGGATGCTAAGAGTGTGGATGCCGGATTACGGACATTGGATGGATTCCAGATGCCGCTTATGGCTGGATGCTGGATGCCTTACTAGTGGATGCCGGATGCCTTTGCCATGGATGCCGGATGCCTAAGTTCAAAAACTCATGGATGCCGGATGGCCTTACATAGGGCGATAAATTGACAAGCAATAAACAGCTATACTATGCGTGACAATATTGAGGCTCAACAACAAACTTCTGTCATTGGTTCAAACACTTTGCACAAAAAATAAACTCCGGCCTGACTTAGCTTGTTTGGTGTGAGAGGTGCTGAAGATTCTGTGCATCTTCTACTGCAGGGCTTCTGAAATTTCACGATTATGTGATTTTGGTGAAATTGACTCAAAATTGCGTAAGAACATGAAATTTGCCTTTTTCTGCGTAATTCCATGAAATTTATTAAAAACACTCATATGGAATATTATTAACACTTTTGCTTTTATTTGAAAATTGTTGAAACATCAACAACTTTCTTACTCTTGAAAACTAATTTAAAACCACTAATTAAAACATGCCACTTTCAACGTGGTTGAATTTTCATCGGTCGCCATTTTGGTTTTCTAACCAGGCCTTTTAGCTGGCGAGAGCCTAATTCAAGTTTCAAATTTTTAAAAAGATCTCCAAATGTATTCATATGAATATAGGCACTTTTTTAAAAATCAATATTAATCTACATGCTTAGTTATTGGAACTATTTTTTTAAGTTTTTTGAAAAAACTATGTTGAAATTAGTTTTTATCAAATTCTTACTTAATTTTTGCCAGTACCAATTTGCACAATTTAGTAACTAATTATTTAAAATGATTTGAGTGAGAAGCTTCAAATATAATACATTTGGATGCATTAACACATCTCCTCTTAATGCCATCATTTGTCAAATATTTACAGCTGTCAGTGAATTCTATGACTCCATTAAGAACTATCTTGTCATAATTATTTTCTCAAAAACCAACATGCAAGCTTGAAATCTTCAGTGTCATTCATGTCTTACACTAACTGCTTTTTATGACCAAGATTGTAACTAAAGGCCTCTTTAACCTTTCAAGTTTATGCATCTAGAGTTTGAGAAATTCACATAAGAATTATTCAGTGTTTGTAAAATGTTTATCATAAGTTTGTTTCACATGAATAAATTTTGAACAATTTTCCTGTTATAAGTTATGCCCTGCAACATGCATACATTCAGATTCTCATGTAAATCTGCTCTGCGTATGAAGAAATTGTAAACGTTTGAATTCAAATTATTATTATGGTAATGGTAATGTTAATGGTAAAACTTTACTGACACATCCCAAAAAGGGGCTTTTCAGTGACAATTACATAGAATTATAATACAATTATAACTATCTAGAATTTCATTAGAATTTGTCCATTATGGTATAAAATAGCATGTGGGCTTGTTTTCTAGTTCCCTAGTGTGTGTATCAAGCAGAGTTGAAATGAATGGTATATTCATTTTTTTTATTAGATTTATATTTTTATTCCCCCCTCCGATCTTAAGTTTTCAGAAAACAACAAATTAAATTGGTCTGGACTAACAACACCATCAAATAGTATGTTTTAAAACTTACGATCATATTTCTTTTCTTCCTACTTTTACGTAAAATCTCCTCTCGCCTCATCCACTCTTCTTGAATTAGCCTTTTCTGTTTAAATAGATGTCACTATGTTAATATTTAATATACTTACAGTAACAAAATTGCTCAATTCTGATTGGCTGCGAGCAGTGCTAAGTTTTGCTGGCTACAAAGCAATATGGTAGAACAAAGTCTTGTAGTCATCATGCAAAAAGAATGTTCACTAGTTGGTTTGACTCAATTCTTCACCTGTAAGCCAGATGAAGGAATGGTGGTTTTCAAAAGCCAATCACTCACCGCAGCTGAGATCCACTTACTACTGGCAATAAGGTGAGTAAATCTCAATCCCTGCAATTTACAATATATCAAGCACATCAAGTTCAAAGATAGAAAATAGTGAAAAAAACTGCTGTATTTAACAAAAAAGGCTTTTTAAGACACACAAACATTAATTTCATCTTTGCACTGTAATTAAAACAACTCATACACTTTGGAAAACTGTCCCATTTTAAAAGGTTGAAACATGAGTCTCTTGGCTAAGCCACGAGAGTTGGAAGGTCTGACATAGTTGATACAGCTGTACATGGTACTACAGTGGAACCCAGTTAATAGGGCCATCAACAAGTCAAAAAAATTGGCCGTATTAGCAGGGTTGTTGTATTAATGAGGTAGGATCAATTTCATAACTTAAGGGCGATAATGATAAATATTTTGCAATAGCACTTCTTGAACAACTGTTCTCTTTAATACACGACCGAAAATGTAGATAAAATTGTAAAAAATACTTTAAATCATCTTGCCATACATTAAGTACTTCCACTGTAAATATCAGCCAATAAACCGTAAAATACATTTTAATTAGTAGTCCAAAAACAAAACAAGAAGAGACTCAGCTTACCATCCTTCTGATACGGAAATTGGTAAATGACAGGCATCTTGGTTTTCTCAAGTAGCCATATTAACTGGGTTAATTATATCAGTGCTCGAAATTAGCGGTCGTCCGAGATGACCAAAATGTTCGCCCGGCAACCAATTTCTGGTAAAATCAAGAGGCTAGTTGTCCGTGGAATGTACAACAGACAACCCAGCCAAATAGAGAAAATAAATTAATCATAAACGGCAAAAGACTTACTTGACTGTATATATTGTCAATGTCCGATAATGAGAAGTTAATAATAACTGAGTTGCCTCAGCTAAGCAATTCTAAATGGGTTGGTTTTTCTAAGGGCAACCAAGAATTAATCAGGGCAACTAAACTCTTGGATTTGGTTGTCTGGCTTTTGAAACAGGGACAACTTAGAATTTTTTTAAAACTTTGAGCACTGTTATAATAATTATAATGAATTACACGAGTTGGAAATTTAAAAATGTGGCCGTTGGCCATATTAACATTATTTTTTATAAGAGAATGTATGGCCATTTTGCTGGGTCAAAAAAAGTGGCTGAAATAATGGGGTGACCATATTAACGGCGTGGTTGTAAGACAAGGTTCCACTGTACTACCTCTTCTTTCTCCCTCTCTTTGCTGGCCTTCATTTGTTCTTTGCGCCTTTCTTTCTCAGCAGCTTCAATTCTTTTCTGCTCCTGGCATTTGTTTTTCATCATTTCATCAAAGAAGGATGAGAATCCAGGGACATTTTTCTTGTGAAGAAATGACTGGACATGCTGAGCCAACTGTAGTACCATCACCTGAAATCCAGTATTGACATTAAGAGTAATGATATTAAAATTCATTATTTAATGTTAATAATTATATTTCCAAATGGACGATTAAGTAGCAGACTAGTTAATATCTTCAAAACATAGAATGATGACTCTATGTTTTGAAAATAGTTATTATTATGTTTTTAGCCTCAAATACTGCATTTCAAGCACTCTGATTGGTTCACTCAATCTCAGTTATCAACTCATACCATATATATATGGAAAAATCATTTTCCAGTCTTTTTGTAAAAGTAAAACAGATTTTAATGGAATTTAACTATAATTTCCAAGCATCTAATTGTTCAGAAATGATTGAAATTTAATAAGATGTCAACTATTCTACTCACTTCTTGTTGGATATGAGGTGAAAATAGCCAACTCACTGTTTTGCACAGGTCTTGTCGGGTATTTGTCATCTACATGTAATACTGAACACATGTTCATAAAAAAATGTTATTCAGTTCATTCAGTTTATAAATCACATATACCAAATTATAAAACAACGAATATTAATGTAGGAGGCCAGGCAGTCAGAGCATTTAATTCTGTAGATTGCTCCTTGTCTGTTATTTGGTTCATTTTTGTCCTTTATGTTAGTCAATAAATGTCATAGCATTGAGATAGGTTTCTGGGTGATGCGAATGTTGTAGGGCTGTAAGATCCATGCAATCATTTCAGACATACCATTAATATACGGTATAGTTGCTGTGGGCATGCTGGTACAGATCAACAGATGCCAACATTTACCAGTGCCCTACAAATGACTTGAGCATTCATGACATAAAAAACAATTAACAGAACAGAACAAGCTAAACTTACTTTATGGATCAAAGACTACTTTCTGGATCGAAAACTACTTTACGGATCGAAAACAACCAATCACGACACATTACTTGAGCCTAACATCCAATCACATTACAAGTTAACTGACCAATCAGTAATCGGTACAAGACTATAAAATTAACTATATTAAGTATTTAACTGACACATTAACCTCACTTGACTCTGAAGATGACTTCCATATGGGTTGTTGCAATTTTTTAACGGTGACTTATGAGCAGCACAACTAGACCTCTGAGTTGTATTTAAAACTTCTTTTATTCTCCGACG
>JAOBYJ020768378.1:0-12798 GCA_025403565.2 Palythoa heliodiscus | reverse complement strand
ATACGGTTACCTGAGGACGACAACCCAGCGCTGACGACGGCGACAACAAGCAACAGTTGTTACAATGAATGCACATTGGAATACGGTGACCTGAGGACGACAACCCAGCGCTGACGACGATGACAACTAGCAACAGTGGTTACAATGAATGCACATTACACAATGAATGCACATTGCGGAGGCAATTTCTCGTGCTACTTGTCTCGTAGCGCCATGGCAATAGGAGTCGTACGAGCCATTGCAGTGTGTAGCACCTCGTGCATCATTGCGAGACAAGCTATACACATCGTTGCCGAAAATAAAATCTAATTTTCTTTTCCAGTGATTTCATTTTCTTTACAAAATTCTATTTGCAAGGGCCATTGATCCGTGTAACACCCTTTTGCAACTCGTCTCTCATTGACAAGTTACACAAAAAAAGTACCTCGTGTAATTTCACTTCTAGAGACAATTTTTAAAATATTCATCTATTGCAACTCGTCTCGTATTGACGTTGTGAGACAAGTTACACAAAAAATTACCTCGTGTAACTTCACCTCTAGAGACATTTTTTAAAATATTCACCTTGTTTGTTCACCTTGAAATCTTTAATAATTTGCTGTTTACAAAAAGAACGCCAACACTCAAACACTTATTCCGCCACTTTTTTTCACGGCTATGAAAGACTGGTGCTGTACCTCTGCAACACAGCGGTTTTAGAGAAAATTCGACAAATTTTTCTGACGTTCGTTTCCCTCTGAGTACGTGACAGGAACGTTTTTGAGCGTATACAGCAATTTCCAAAGGTTTGACATCTGCAATTGCCAGTACCTTAACCGAAAGAAACTTAAAGGCAGATTTAGATGGTGCGATTTTCGCCCACGACCATCGCACGCAACCTGCTCCCGTCATCCTCACGACATGCATATGGGTTGTGCCGTCTTGATCTATCCTACAACTCACTCAAGTCTGTTGTGTGCGACTAGAAAAAAGTTGTAGCATCTTATATAATTAAATCTTGTTTTAAAATCCTGAAACACTCGTAGCGAAAAACATGAAAATTTGCACAAAATACCTGACCGTGAGGGAGTCTGTGGGTAAATTTGTGTATTGGCCCATGGGGGGAAAAAACGGCGGAGGAAAGCACAACAGCGACAACAACAACAGCGATATCGGCAGCAATAACAAGCCCACCAAGTGCAATAAAGCCAAAAAAAGGGAGAAAATAAATTTAAGTAAAGATAAAATAGATGTTATAGTTTCTCTGTGGAGTAAGAAAGAAGTGTTGTTTAACTGCAAACACGCAGACTATCACAAAAGGGATGGAAGGAATCGATCAAACTAAGTGAGTTGCGCGCGCTTTTTGTGAGCTGTCGGATAAAAAGTTGTAGGCGCGTCTATCTGACTTACGTCGTGTCGTAAGGATGACGCAAGCAGGTTGCATGCGATGGGTGTAGGCAAAACTTAGACCGTCTAAATCGCCCTTTTAAAATATTTAGCACTTTTTTTAAATGATGTCGCTTCTTAAGCAAGCGGTGAATGTTGGGATTGAAATGCGGACAAACATTGAACAGGAGCGTCCCTAATTACCATAAAATTGCTTCCAGTTTAGGCATTCTTCAAAATAACAAAGAAATTTTGCCTTAGTTATATAGTTATATATATCATTCGAAGCCAATATCTGAATTTAATGGAGTCAAAGAATCGGTGTTTGTCCGAAATTCAATCTCACAGTACTTTGCACAAGTTATTTTTAGATACCAAAGAAAATGCTATTTGGGTAGTATAAAAGTGTGCAAGCTAAGGTTCTTACTCTATGGCCTTGGTATCATTAGTTTATAGATGAACGTAGTGTAAATTCCATCCTTTTTGAACTCCAAAATTCCTTTCGGTTATTGTATTTACTTTTGCAGGTGCAACAATTTTTCAAATTAACTGTAAAACCCAGTTAACGAGTACAAAGCTACAGCGGCAAATCCTTGGTGACGTCATTGTTTACATTCTGCTTTAGTCGGAGAAAGAGTAACAACTGACTTTAAAACTTAAGATTGCTTGTGACGTGAAATGATTGATTCTATGCACGTAATCTCAAAGAAAAAATTGCTCCTCAAAAGAAAAACGCAAAACCGAGCTGGGTCACAAAAAATAGAACGATACAATGCGCCATTCAATCGAGGTAAAATTCCCCAATTCTGAAACCACATCACGGAAAGAATACTCAGCATATTAATCTCATATTTTCAGAAAAAGTTTAATTTTGCAGAACCATTTCATTATTCAGGTTTGTTTTTGTAGGTGAATTAGAAAGAAAGTGCGTATGCTAAGTGCGTAGCCTAATTGGTAAGGTGCCAGTCTATCGTGCGGGAGGCTCGGGTTCGATTCCCGGCCGGACCAACACTCAGGGTCTTAAAATAATTGAGAAGGTGCTGCCTTTGCTCCAACATCTGCAAATGGTTTGACTTTCGCGTCTTCTCGGATAAGGACGTTAAACCGTAGGTCCTCGGAGACGTGTATATTTGTGTGTGTGTGTGTCTGTCATGTGAATTGTCTCCGTCCACCTTAGAGTGGTAAAGGCATGGCCCCATAAGCTGTATAGCTTTAATCCTTACCGTGAGTAAATAAAGTTATTATTATTATTATTATTATTATTATTATGCTAATGAGGCAAAATTATAAACAAAGATTCGCTAGTTGATAAACAACTTTTGTTTTACCGGCTCCAAATTTTTTTTATGGGATTCAGTGTTGCAGTAGTTGGCATTCCGAAATCATCCGCTGCAAAATCCTTAAATAAAATCTTAAAAAAACAAACTTATATATCTAACTCTATCGTTTTGGGAAAAAAACTGTTCAATGGTGGAACGAAATCCGAAAACAATTAAACAAAAGTGAGCCTGACAGTTTGTGATGTTTTGTACGGTTTCAAGCCATCCTCGCCTAAACAATTTGCATTTGATCACTACTTACTTATCGCTAAATTTTACATATTTACATCTAAAATTGAAAAACTCCACCAAAGTCTTAAATATTGTTAGCAACTCTAAAGGACAAAATAAGAATTGAAAAATCCAATGCCACCAGAAATGAAAAGAAATACAGTTGAAAAACAAATGAAAAAATCTTTCTGAAATAATTATTTAAAAAATAAAAATGTGCTTATTCCTGAAGAAATGTATTTACCTGCAAGCAACTTTGAGCTACATAAAATAAAATAAAAACGACTGACGTTTTTTTGACATATTTTTTTTGTAAAAGTGTTTTGTTACGTCAAAATATTTTTGAAGAAAAAGCGAGTACTTAGCTCGTGGAATTTATTTATGCAATGATAACAAACAGCTGGAAGTTTCGGAGTACAACTTTAATCTTTATTTACAAGTGACTAAAATACAAACTAATCATAATTTTATACCGACTCATTTCACCTGCAGCATCAAAAACGGCGGTAAAAAATACTCCGCCATGAAAGTAACACTACAGAGGGGCAGTTCCCCCCGGACCCCGGTTCCGCCGCCTCTGCACTAACAGAAGCAGTTACAAAATCAGGTTGACTTCTTGCCTTCCTCAGGAAACCAATTCAAAAAGGTTTCAAGGATCTCTATGTCATTTTCAAGGAACTTTTATACTCAGTAAATATCCGAGATTAAGAAAAACTCTTTACTACAAGTCTGTTTATCTAACATCTAGATGCACATTATCATCTCTACGTGCTGCCACATTAAGAACCGTCATCTCTAAATGGTTCCTCTTGGCGTGCGGTGAATGCACTTGCAGTCCGAATATACATATATCATTAAGCCGCGCAAAGGAACGTTCAATACAAAGTTCAAAACTTTATGCGATTTTTCCTTGCGTAGTGATGATATTGATAATGACAGGACCTTGTCGGCTATATAGTTTGCGTGTGCCTTCGTTGCATCATTTGTATTCTTGCTATGTGGTCGGGCGCAAATGATGCTACTCTGGCCACAAATAAACTATATGCCCTCCAGAAGGCGTGTTATTGTCCTATTCAAGTGTTTTCAATTAACATACAATATACATTCCTTTGCACATTAATTTATAGTACTGAAAACAAGTTAATTAGTTTCTATTTGACGACAGAGTTCTGTTAATATAATCCCAAACGATTATTCTCATACTGAGACTTTTTTAAATATACCACATACTATATACAGTACATTTCTTTGCACGTTAATTTATAGTAGCGAAAACACGTAAAGTAGTGCCTATTTGAAGAGAGTTTTGTTAACATAATCCCAGGCGATTAGTGTCATACTGAGACTTTCCTAAATAATCTTAGTCAAGTTCATGTTAAAAGTTTAAATATATTGGAATGTCGAAGCAATTTTACGCTTACACAGTCAACTGCTTTTGAAAACCTTTTACACAGCTTCCTCTTTTAAAAATTTCATCATAACTTGCTGCTAAACTAAACCTAACGAACTGTGCTTTTTTACAAGAGATATTGTTACGAATTTAACGAGATAAAATGTACACGTTTACCCTGGTTGAACATATTCATACCTGGATGACTCCCTGGCCGAGTATTGCTTCATACAATCTTAACATCCAAATTACAAAAATACAAGTATTGGTAAAAGAGTTCGGGCTGAAATTTAGGTCCACAGATCTGGGCTGAAATGTCTCATGTAATCGGGGCTTAAAACTGCATCAAGAACGATAACTTTAAAATTTTTAACAACTGGCCACCAAATACGTCTCTTTTTAAGGAAGATAATTTAGTGGTTCTAAAACTTTTGATCACATCTGTTGATTAACTGTAAATCCATACAGCAAAATTGACTCCAACTGAGTCTTTCGTAAGGTCAAATGTTTCTGGAAATCTGGACTATCGTTAATACATTCAGACTCTGAAACTGTTAAAATTCAGTTAAGCTTATATAAAATCGTCTATTAAAACAGGACGCCAGGGAATAAATTCGCCATGTAGATACAGGAATTCCAATTGCTGTTGCAAAAGTTTACCTAAGATGTAAAACGTTTCCTTTCGTTTCGATAACTGCGTACAAAACATGGGCCACAAAACAGGTTCGACACGAGTACAGAACTATTGAAACTTTTAGCATCGAGTACTATTATTCAAATTAAAAATATTCAAACTGTAACTTGTAACAATCATGAATACTTCATCAATTATTATCATAAGCTCGATAAACAATGTGGGGTCTTTGCTTAAAAGTACAACTGAAGTTACCGAGTAGCTCCAGAAGCCTTTCGGTTAAGTTGCAACTATCACGAGCAAGTGGGAGTTCCTAACAAAATTCAACAGATTCACTGCTGGGGTTGATCTGTACCTCATGCTTTCTAACACGGATGGGTTTTTCTGTACCTCATGCTTTCTAACATGGATCGCTTGTTGTAGCTCATGCTTTCTAACATGGATGGGTTGTTCTGTACCTCATACTTTCTAATATGGATGGGTTGTTCTATACGTCATGCTTTCTAACATGGATGGGTTGTTCTGCACCTCATGCTTTTTAACATGGATGGGTTGTTCTGTACCTCATGCTTTCTAACATGAATGTTTTGGTCATGGATTCCATTTTCTTGTAAATCTTCAGACATACCAAGGATTAACATAAAATTCAGTTTTGAACTTTTGCTCAACCGATTACAGGACTTAGGAATTTAGTTCAATTATATTTCTCAAGAACACACCTAATCTCCTCTCGACTATTCCATAGATACTTCATCGCAATATCATAAACTTTGATGAGCAGTGTGGGAAATTTATCAAAATATGCGAACTTGTCAAGTAATTCTAACTGGAAGCCTCTCGGTCGAGTAGCACCTGACACATGTGAGTAAGAGTTCCTAATGAATCTCACCAAATCCACTGCTGAGGTCGTACTGTATCTCCTGCTTTTGGGCATCGATGTTATTTCCACATAAATCTGTGAAATTTGCGTATCCCATGGGTTGAAGGAAAATTCTGGACCAAGCTCAGTTTCAAGGTCTGACTCAACAGATGTCAGTCCTCGGTCTGTGGCAAAATGGCGTGGTTCTACAAACTCTGGCTGATTTCCAACTGCACACAAAAACTCTTTTTTCTTGGCTTTTGACCAGAAGAAAGGGTGGACCAGGCAGTCAGCAGCCTTGGGACGCTCGTCTTTAATGTGCTGGAGCATTAGATTCAATAGATGAAGGGCTTCAGGGGAAATCTTCTCAGACAGGTTGAGTTGCCCGTTCATGACGTTTGCCTCTGTTTCATTCTGAATCTTTGCATCACTCAATCCTGTCTCATCCTTGGGTCCAAAGGCGTGTTTCTTCTCAGCCATTATATAATGTAACACCAGTCCAGCGGCAAACACATCTGATGCCTCGGAATGTTCAGTGTCATGGATCTCTGCAGCCATCCAGCACCTTTACAATATTGGGGATAAAAAATAACACAAGGTGTTCAAATAAACATTTAACTCAAAGCTTGCATTTATTAATTACCTAAACCGAGTGGGATGTCAATACTGTAAGTAATGGGACAAGATCTTTTTTATTTTTATGGGCTAAGCTGGAACATCATCTGCCATAAAAAACTGAGGTGCAAACTTCCTCTACAGTTCGAGCTACGAAGTTAGTACCATTATTTTATTATCATAAGACCCAACACGAAAAAGATTTTGAAATGAAATCTTAATGTTTTACCTAGCAACTCTGGATATATAACGTTACAGCTGAGGATGTTTATACAACTTGTGTGTTTAACATTTGAGTTGAAAGCAATATGGTCAATATTTTACCATATTCGGTTATTGGAAAATTATAATAATTTGCTGAATCTGCCACAAACCAATCGATCAATCAATCAGTCAGTTAATCAATCGGTCAATCAATCAATCAATCAATCAATCAATCAGTCAGTCAATCAATCAATTAATCAATCAATTAATTAATCAATCAATCAATCAATAATAATGATAAAAATAAAAATGTAATTTATATAGCGCTTATACGTTTAAGTGATGAGCGCTTAACAATAAAATTACACAAACTATAAATCTAATTAAAAAAATGGTAAAAAATATAAAATGAAATAAAACTACAACTAAAAAAAGCTAATTTAATCAGTCAATTTATTAAGAAATCAAGTCAAATTAAATTTAATCAATCAGTTCATCGTTCTGTCAGTCAGTCAATTATAATCAATCAATCAATTAGTCAATCAATCAGTCAATCAATCAATCAATCAATTAGTCAGGCAATCTGTCAATCAATCAATTAATCAGTCAGTCAGTCAATCAATCAATCAATCAATCAGTCAGTCAGTCAATCATAATCAATCAATCAGTCAGTCAATCAGTTAGTCAGTCAGTCAGTCAATCAATCAATCAGTCAGTCAATCATAATCGATCAATCCGTCAGTCAGTCAATCAACCAATCAATCGATCGATCGATCAGTCAATCAGTCAGTCAATCAGTCAGTCAATCAATCAATCAATTAATCAATCAATTAATCAACTAATTAGCGAATAATTTCTTTAAGCTGGGGTTTAAATATGATAAAATCGATTAGCTCCGAGAACAGATTTTTTAGAAGCCAGTTCAAACGTTTAGTAGCCCAATATTAACAATGCCAGCGGTTCCAAAGTAGTCAAGCAAAGCTCACGATACAGAATACAAAATACCCAGCAAGTAGAGATCTCTCATGAATATCCACCCGTAAAATGAGAGGAAAGAAACCTCAGTACCAGCGGTTCCAAAATACTGTACATAGTCAGGCAAAGCTCGCGTTACAGAATACAAAATACCCTGCAAGCAAAGATTTCACAAGTCCCCACGTAAAATGAGAGTAAGTTTTGAGACCTCAGCAGTAGCTGCTCGATTTTCTGTTGAGTATGCGCAACTGTTTCACAATACCACTGTGTCATTCCCATGTGCTGTACTGGATTTCTTTTCTTTTTTATTTGTTTTGTTTTTCTTCATTTTTTTTCTTTTTTTAACACTTTAAACTTTAACTTAAACTGATTTAACTCATTCGTTGAAGGGTTTCTCAAACAAGTCATTTGCATGACACCATTTTAACTGGTACAGTGCTCAGTGGTAGAAAAAAGTCAGCAGGTAAGAAGGTCACATGGTAATGAGTATGGTGGTCCCACAGTACAGTACAGCAGCAGTTACTTAGATTATGTGGCTACAAAGCCATCAAAAGTATTAAATTATTAAATTACCGAGTGAATTGCAAAGTAAAATAAGTAGTCACATGTATTAAAACGAGATGAAAGAGAATCCTCTGTTAACAGCCACTCAACTTTCTGTCGAGCATGGACCACTGTTTCTATGACACCACTCTGTCATTCCCACGTGCTGTGCCAGAGTTTTCTTTTCTTACTTGTTTTTTTTTTGTTTTTCTTTCTTTGTTTTGAGATATATAACTTTAATCAAAGCTGATTTAACTGATCTGTCAAAGGATTTCTCAAACCAACTCACTTGCACCATTTTCACTAGTATAGCAGTGGCGGCAAAAGTCAACAGATAAAAACGTCACAGGAAAACAAGTATCGCGGTCCCACAGTGTTTAATTAATTTACATTGCTAAAAAACCGTTAAAAGCACTGAATTGTTAATTTACTTAATATTAAATTGCAAAGAAAAATAAATAAAATTGCTGCGAGTGAGCGCAACGAGCGAGCAGCAACACTAATCTTGACGGTTACCTGTGGCCGAGTAGGTTTGGGCACGACTATACAGCCAGTTCGAAAGTCGATTTTTGGACTGGCTTTCTAGCTAGCTGGCTATAGATGATTTTATGAACACGTACTACATTGGTCAGCGGTAAAGTCTGGACTACAGTCAAAACCCAGGACGCCGAGGCAATATCGAAGTACAATTCGCTCGATTTCGCTAAGAAAAATCAAAAGTTCCACAATTTTTTTTGACAGAAACTTAGATATTAGTAAGATTGTTCGGTGTCTGGAGTTTCATCGAATTCATTCAAGGGTTTCGATGTTTTTGTCGCGATCGAAGTGTTCTGCCATGCGGCTCGACTAAGTTGTAAACATTTGGCATTTAAAAAGGCGCTTTTCTCTCAAATTTAACACAGAATTTCAATCTAAAATTCACAAACAGCAAAAGCAGAAATAGGTTTTTTGATATTCCTCGGAGGCCCGCTTCTTATGCCAGGAGAAAACCCGAAAAGTTGTTGTGAAGTGCTGGAAATGTTACTTCTACTTCGACTTCTAGTACAAAATCAGTGATGGCAAATACTGCAGTTCAACTCAAAAGCTTCGGACAACATCGACTTTCCAGGTCAGTATAAATTTTCATTTCGAATTTTTCTGGGTAAAAACATTCAAGAGGCTGGTGGTGAACGGCCTGAAGCTTTGCTACCGATTACGATATCGACGAGTGGAGAGACAAACAATGTTATGACCGGCAGTTCCTTCGCTGAAATTCAGCAAGCAAACGGTCGTTGTTTATGTCCTGAACTCTGCCAGAAAAATCATCGCATGACGATTTTTGAAGAATTACAAACATAAATCAGTGAGTTTAATAAAGGGAAATTTTTCCTGAATCAGAAAACTTGTATTGGAGGACTCACATAGGTCAGTAAGGGGACTAATTTGTCTATTATAGAGTGATTTACAAAATTGTTTGAATGTGGCACTTTTGTTATGGACTAAAAACATTACCTAAGGCTAAATATTTACATTTGTTACAATCATTAAATGCTCCAACTAACGTATCAAAAGTAAACTGTCTATTTTTTTTATCAAAAACTACTATGTAATAAATAATACATGATATTCATATCTTTAAATTTTTTGTCTGAAATATTTTCAAAGCTCCAATACGCAAAAAATATTCTTGCGTAAGTCACTTTTTCTTGCTCGCAGCATTTCACTTTCTATTAGAAACCGCTAGTACTATCAGTATCTAGGTTATTACACAACTGAACGAGTGCATTTTTAGAAAAGTATCGAAATTGCATGAGCCATAATGCTCTTTGAGTTTTGGAAAAACACATGAGTGAAAATAATCTCCCCATTAAACGAGAACAGTCGTGTGATTACTTTTTAAAGACATACATCACAAAATTATAACAGAGCAGTTTCCACTTTTGATTATGGCGATTTTACAATTTCCATCTTCAAGTATCACACTTCCAAAACAAAAGATTATTTTCATTGGTTCTTATCAAACTCTTTTTTATATAAGCCAATCAAAGCAACAAATCTAAGTAAATTACACTGAATTAACTATTTTTGTCATGGATTAACTGTATTTTGCATTGTCTTTACAAAAAGTAGCACTTCTCTCAGCCAATCAGAATCGAGTAATCACCTATGGGTTTATGTAAAATTGATTCTATAAACTATCAAAATTGTTAATCTTGTTAGTTGATTAACAATAAGTTCTCTTTCTATTGCTGCTATTTTAATTTGACTTTTATAACTTATGCTAAAAAAACAAAATCTTGGTCAGACGTTGCCCTGGGTGAGTACAGTAGGTGGAACACACCATCGAAGCCAGATAGTAAGGTTAAAAGTTTGCTATAACTTAAAACTACAAGTAATAGAAAAACATCTTACACCTTACCTTGTACCAGCTTTACTATGCATTACGGACATGGTTGCAGTGGTTGCACTAAACTTTATTTTGGAACTCAGTCCAAAGTCTGCAAACTTTAGACGCAGCCTTGGTTCTTCCTTGTACAGGATGTTCCCTGGTTTGATATCACGATGGAGCACTTTTTGCTCATGGAGGAAAGCCAGTCCAGTCATGACATCCCTGCACAGTTCTACACAGCTTTGTTCTGGGCAATTCAGCTCCTCTAAACTCCCATCCATCAACTCAAGAATGATGTACAAAAAATTCTCATCTTCATGAAAGCTATGGTATTTGACAACTTGTTCACAATCTTTTAGATGTAAAAGGTTCTTGATTTCTCTCTTATTTTCAGGACGATCCAAGCGGAGAAGCTCAATTCTTTTTACAGCAACCTCTCTTCCATCTTTCTCTTGTATTCCAACGTGTACATGCCCAAATGCTCCAGATCCTATGGGCTGTGAGTGATAGTGAACCTCTCCGATTTGCTTTGAATTTTGATGCCGTGAAACTTGACCTAGAAGTGATTTGTGTTTGGTTGATTGTCGTTCCCATGGTAGCAGTGAAGGGATATCAATCAATTCAACAGGAGTTTCAAGGAGTTCCTGTAGATTCCTCAAGTTGTTGTCCTTGGCAATATCCAAGCAGGTTTTATCAACATTTGCTCCATATTTCTTGAGAATACCAATGGCCCAGGCACTCAATGATCCGGCAGTTTCTGTTTTAGCTTTATCGTTGATATCTGCATCAATGTTTTCAGGGTCTGACTCTTGATGGGTTTCTCTAACAACCTCTTTAACTGCTTGTTCTTTCTTCTCACTCACTGACACTGCACCAGCTGCAAACAATGTGCAAACAATGTACAAAGGTGTCTCTTGCAATTTGTTGACTGAGTTTGGATTTGAGCCCTTTCGTAGCAACAACTCAATCATCTCCTGCACTCTGTCATCATTGCTTTTGCACAAAACATGAAGAAAGGTATTTCCCCTGGTGTCACACTTATTAGTATTACTGATATCAGCATCAATAAAGGCTGCAATAAATTGTTTCAAAAACTCAAATTTCTTGCTATTTAACAGAATATCCAAAACACTTTCACCTCTGTTATTTGTAGCAAATGCATCCACTCCACAATTTAACAGTTCTATCAACTCAGTTTCTGAAGAGCAGAGTGATTTCAGCTGATCATTATCATAACTAGAAGCCCAAACAATCAATGGAGTGTTCCCATCTTCATCTCTCACATCTGGCTTTGCTCCTAATCTAAGCAGAGCTTTAATCGTGCCATTGTTTGACGCAAGGTGAAGTGGTGTCATCTGTTTGTCATTTGTTGCATTCACGTTACTCCCCGATGAAATTAGATATTCAAGCAATGAAAGTTTCAATAATTTATATGTACCAATATGAAGTTGAGCAGTCGCACTCACATAACTTTCTAACAACAATTTAAGTTCAGAACTTTTACAATATGATATCCATTTATCAATGGGGCATGTATCATATAAATGCTTAGCATTTAGCACGTCTTTACTTGCAATATGAAGGGGTGTGTTTCCCTCTTCATCTCTGCTATTAAATGAAACTCCCAGCTCCTTACTTTTCATTAAAACTGTAATCAATGCTTTAGAATGTCCAATAAGGTTTTGTTCAGTTAATTCCTTATTGTAGTTGTTGCCAACGTTTAACTCGACAACATTCCTCAGAAAGTGCTGCACAATGATATGAAGCAATGTTTGAGATCTATTGTTCCTGACATTTACATCTGCTCCTGATTTTACCAACCGCTCAAAAAGTTCAACAGAGTTAAACTGGTTCTGTTGGGTATTTGAGGTTTTGTTCTCTACACTTCGTTCTTCATCTCTTGAGGGTAGCACCCACAGCACTGAATTGTCAAGACAACGTTTGATGCATCCAACGATTGGTGTTTCTCCGTGTTTATTCCTAGCATTAATGTCTGCTCAATGATTTAGCAACATTTCACAGATTGACAAACAGTTTATTTTGTCAGTTTCTTCAGGTCCTGATAAGAAACAAAACATATGACTCCTGTTACCTTTTACCAAACTAGTTTTAATCATATTTTTAACAAAATAATATAACTGCAAGCTGGTCGTAACTTATTTTGACAAATAACACCATAATAATTTTTGTATATTATAATTAATTGTCACAATTTTTGAAGATCTGCTTCCATTTGAGTGGCGAAGAACACTCACTTTGGTTTGCCATCGAGAATTAAATTACAATATTTCAAAG
>JAOBYJ020768268.1:0-21451 GCA_025403565.2 Palythoa heliodiscus | reverse complement strand
CGAATTCTCCCAAACGTTTGCCTCGGTTTTCACCAGGCTATGAAGGCACGGAAAACATGTTTTATTTCTTAATAAATAGTACTAGTTAAATAACAGTTGATAACAGTTATTCATTGCCTTTATAACGTCTTTCTATTAATCGGTTGTTTTAATACTATCCCAGGGTAGTAATATACCACCAACAGTCATTCAGCATATTATTTATCAATAAAAGAGAAGTTCTGTACACATGTATGTCTTAAAATGTCGTAATGCATAACGAATTAATGACTTACAGTCATAACATCATTCAGAAGAACAGCAACCTTCTCAACAATGATGGGATCAAAAGTCAGCAACAGCTGAAAAATGATCAAGCACACAAATTATCGATTTGTTGAACATGATTGAGCCTTGTGAACAAAAGTAGAAAAACAATTCGTTTAGTAAGTCAAACATTAACACAATGGATGCAGACCTTATAGAAATTAAAATTAACTAGTTTAGTAGCGAAAAAGGATTTAATTATCTAGAGAGAATGTACGGAAAACAATTTCTAGTTTGGTTTTAGAATCTTGCGACTTTGGGTTACTGCAACTGAAAATTTCCACATTAACAGAAAGAAGGGAAAGCCTACGCAAACCACTAAGTGAAAGTCAATAAGTGATGTTGCATTGTTCCTCGACCCATGGCTGACGTCATCATCACCATAATTATCAGCATCGTCATCATCACCATCACCATCATCACAATAATCATCATCATCATCATTATCATCATCATCATCATCCTCATCATCCTCACCATCATCACCATCATCACAACAATCATCGTCATAGTAAACATGGTATTCAAAGCCACCAATGCTATATAAATGCCATCGACAGTGTCAAGGTTATGTCAAGTCATACCATATAAAGAATCTATACAAGGTCAAGTGCTTATAGCTTAAGATCTTCGATTGCGCCTGTCCTTTCTATTCCGAGAGAATCAGGTACTTTTCAGCATTCGGCAGCAACTACTTTTAATAAGCACTCTGCAGCTATTAGAAATATAACTGAGTATAATTCCTTTTGTCGTATTGTGAAGAGACATCTTTCATGCAAGGAACTTTAAGTAGTTAACGCAGTTGTAAATATGTATATATTCCATTCTTCACTTTATTTAATACATTTTAGAGTTGATTTATAGTGTAGATATTGAAGACGAAGAACCCCACTTTGTTGGATACTCTGCAATAGACCATTGTCATTACTATGATTAGTATTATTGTTATGATAAGAATCAATCAAAAATTTCTGTGGCTCGCAATTTCTTGAGAGCTAAATTTTCAAAATGGCGGTCAATGCGATGGATTTCCATCGTGCATTGATGGTCTCCGATATTTTTAAATTCCTTTGCTTAGAAGCACTTTTTAACAGAAACGATGTGTATGCAAGTCCTGATGGTTCCATGAAATTACTTGATTTCCACCAAGATCCTGACAGGCACAGGAATTTAAAGTATATTATGAAACTTTATTTTCTCCTTGCACTAAACTCTTACCGCCCATCTGAGACTAATGCTCATAAAATTCATTTTTATTTATTATCCCAACGTTTACTATACATCAGCAGAGCTGTAACAATGATGGTCAAACTTTTACTCAAAAGATCTATTTACCAATCCGAACAGACAAAACATAGCATGGTAGAGTTAATTCTTGAGTCACTTTATTTTATTTTTATTTATTTATTTTTCGGATTCAGCGCAAAGCGCTAGGTACAAAAACAATAGGACTCATAGTCCCCTACTCGGTTAATGTACCCATACTACTCGATTAATGTACCCATAACTAAAACACATTAGTATTATTATTATGATAAGAATCAACCTATTTTGTTGTTATCAACACCTTCACTGTTTTAGTCATTATAAATACCACACACAACGTCAACACCGTCATTGGTTATATCCATCTATCAGTAGCCTGTGTACAGCCGCCCCCTCAAAAAGGAGCGTCTGTGATTTGCCATTGATAATCGTGTTCCGCAATAATTTTGCATAAATTATTGAAAGTGATCTACGCTGACCAAAAGTTCTGTGGCTCGCAATTTCTTGAGAGCTAAATTTTCAAAATGGCGGTCAATGCGATGGATTTCCATCGTGCATTGATGGTCTCCGATATTTTTAAATTCCTTTGCTTAGAAGCACTTTTTAACTGAAACGATGTGTATGCAAGTCATTCAACCGGGTACGGAAATTGGAGACCCGCTGATCTTCTATACAGCCCTGATCGTTGCCAATGAGCTGTTATCGCGACCACATGGAAGCAGCAAAATAATTGTCATTTCACCTCTGAAAACGCTTATGGAAGACCAGGTGGCATTTTTGCAGTCAATGGGCTTAACAGCAATCGCTCTTCACGATGAGCAATCAGAGGAACGACTCAAGGAAGTGGAAAAAGGTCAGTAATGATCTAGGAGTACTAGCCAATCCAATCATTTTCCACACATTCCGGAAAAAATCACGTGGTATTTGTACACGACTATCAATGGCAAATCAGAGACGCTCCTTTTTGAGGGAGCGACTGTACACAGGCTATCTATCAGTTGTCATCATCTTTAGTAAGTTTGTCAAAACAATATTTGATATGCAAATTGTCTTCAACTTCAAACTTACTGACCAAAACAAAATGAAAGAAAATATGAACATAATATGGGCTGAGCTGAAACAGATACAGCAGCAAAAAAAGTTTAATCAAGACGATGGAATAGGGTTGATGTGCAAAAACCATTGCTATGGAGACATTACCTGTACAATATGAGGTAAACATACTGCTTCTGACAGCATTCTCTTTGCCCGCGGTAAAGGTCGCACAATAGCTCCCTCGAAGTCCCTTTGTAAGAAAAAGATTATTGCTCTGTCATGATCCTGTTTTCTGTTTTGGCCAGAGGAATTATTCAGCTTCGATGGAGGCAGTGTTTGTAAACCGCTCGAGTTTAATATTATAAATGATATAACTCTAAGACAAAATTTGAATGCCGACTCTTTACAAAAAGTCACCAAAAATATGCAAGAAACTTCTATTGTTAGCAAAACTCTTGAAGCCATTTTGAGAAAAGGTTATGAAATCCAGGAAGACATGGATAGTGGAGACAGCTTGTGTTTGTAATAGGTTTTTTTTGCGACAACCTAAGAACTTTTAAAGACAGTTTATTGACAACATGGACTTTCTATATATGCATTGTCAGGAACGTATGAAAATACAAATAACTATCAGTAACCGGGAAACCAAAGGTGGAGTAAATTTAAGCATTTTCCATGATAGTCTCCCGGCATTCAATCGATGATTTAAGAAAACCATGATAAAAGTGAAGATTCCTAGGAAACCAACTTTGGCTTTTTCCTGCAAGTAGCTACCCTGTTTTTATGATAAGTGAGGGGATACTAATCCATAGTAGGTTAGAAGTAGTTCAGTAAAAGCTAATAAGCTCGTTATTAAAACTTGAGGTGACGGATAATCAACTGCGTTGCCAAAGCTGTCAAAGCAACAGAATTTCCAAACGTAGTAGGTGATAGAATAATTTGTGAATGGTACATCCCTAATACACCTGAGAAAGGACCGTACAGTTTTAGAAGTTTACCTGTTTGGGTAGAATTCGCATATCCTTATCAGCATATTCAGAACAAGGATGGCAAGATCTGTTTCATTCATTAGCGGGTTGCCCGTGGCCAGAAGACACCACTTAAGTTGGGGAATTGTTTGGAGGGACCTCCAGCCATCCATCCCCTGTGCCCAGCAACGGGTGTCACCACGGAGGCTTTTGTCTGCCCACATCTCTTTCATCTAAAGTAAAAATACCAGGGAATGAGACTATGTGTTATGTGCGTCGTTTCTGAGTTTATGAAGTCATATATGACCTGTTCAAAGGCATCAAACGAAGGGCAATTTAAACACTCTACCTGAAATTAGGGGATTGGTAAAGCATCAAACTTTCATTTGAGGTCCTTCAACCAACAGCGAGAAGTTTGAATTTTTAACGATCCCCTAATTTCAGGCAAATAGTTTAGATTAGGGGATCGGTAAAGGGTTAAACTTTCATTTGAGGTTCTTCAGTAAAAACTAGGAAGTTCTGGAACAGAATCTTAAGTCTTACCTCTTTGAAGCTAAAGGGCCCGAGTCGTTCTTTTTCTTTATTACCATAGTACCATTCCTTCTCAACAGCAAGCTCCATGTCTGGGGCAGCTTCTAAAACGTTACTCTAAAAAATAAATAAATATTCTATAGAGAATCATGACTTAGATATGAGCTCAATTTGACCGACATTTGTGTACCCTGATGAAGTTTGACACATGTAAAGTAGGAAAGAGATTAAACAGAATCTGATTCTAAACCATTACTTTTTAATACAAAAACAGTTATTTAGCAGTTTGGAGAAATGGAAGGCATTTCATCGATAATTATATTTTAATAGTAAATAAACACTAACCTGTAGTGGAACAGTTGCTCGAGTTGTGTGAAGATGAGCTAAGGTCAAAAGGTCGACAAGAATACGAATTCCATTCACATCCAGCATCTCTTTCACGTTGCGCTACAATAGCATAAAGAAGAACTAAGAAGGGTTTTCTTTGGCTTCCCAGTATTTTATTTTATATCGTCATGGTTATGTTATTACAAAAACTTTTAACCTTCCTAAGTTCTATAGCCACTTTAAAACGATTTGTCCGACAAAGCGGATGAGATGATTAACGATTCCCAATCAATTAGCTCATAATGTCAAGCTTTACAGTTTTTTAGCACTTAATTGTATCATTAAAATGCTGTACCAAAACTCTAACTGGTTATGGACATGTTCCACCTAAAATCTGTTTTCTCAATATGACAATTTTTCGGCAATATAATATCATGTCAGTAAATATAATCAATAATAAAGACCAAAAAATGGTTTGTTTATTTTACTGTTGCCAAGGCAACTGTATGGGATTTAGTTTCTGGAATTTTAAGGGTTTCTTTAAGAAAAAATGGGTCTTTTCAGTACAGGATAAAACTACAAAATTAAACTGATATTAAAGTTTATGTGGTGTTCTTTGCAATGTGCAAACAATTTTATTTTTACCCAACTCACAAAAATTGGACTAATTTTCCTATGTACCAGCATTCTTCTTGCTCGACCGCGAAAACTGCTAAAGAGAATGATGAGTTTTTTGCTTTTTTTACATCTACATGAAATGAACTTGACAGATGTTGTGGTAAGCTAATCAGTGTGAGGAGAAAATTTATAAAAGATTCCCCCTTAGTTGAGTTTAAATTTAAATTACAACATGTCAACAATTGAAAAAAATCCAAGATCATACAATTTAACATATTAACAATAAAAACCTGTGTGGTTCTGAACTTAGCAAACGGAACTGTATTTCAGTGAAAATAAGTTCCAAAATTTCTGCACTGTACGGAGACAGCAATAAACGTGTTTAGTGCCTGTTCCATTGTTTTTAAAAATTTATGCACACAGAAAATTCAAAATTTACCTCGAAACAGAGCTCTTTTAAAACCAAACCCTTAATCTTTTGAGTTGAGGAGTTATTTTTATGAAACGTCTCAAAAGAAGGCAGAATCAAGCAGTTTTCTTCGAGCAACCACAGAAGGCCGCAATTTTCCACAGGCCCTGGGCGTATTGTAAAATTGGGAAATTTGAAATTTTTTCGTGTGGGGCAGTCCTCTTCCACAGATTATATGCTTTATACATAGGTCTCACGACAGGTCTACATGCTATCAAAATATATCGTCAATTCCTTTTATCCTTCGATGAGACTTTTAAGAAATATGAATGTGATCTGATGAGACTTGACACACCTGCTTCAGGGCCCCTTGTTCATGAATGGGGCAGAATAGTTGCTAGCCGTTCGGCAAAACCAACATTTTCTGTCCCATTCACAGTGCCAATGAGCAATTCTTTATCACTGACAAGGTTTAAGCCTTCTACGCCCTTTATGATGAGCTCAGGCACTCGCAGATGGTCGAAAAATTTAACAAAGAAGGCAAATTTCGTGAAGAAACCAGAGCAAGTAGTGGCGACTTGGCGCTCACTAAAAAGGAAAACAAAGAAGGTGGGATATGTGACGTAATTAATGGTCATCACCCATGATGATGTCTGCCCTGCCTAGTCCCCAGTTACATTTCTGCAGCTCTTTTTGAGCCAAAATTCTTTTTTTCATGCAGAACATGTCCTTAAAACTGCTTTATACTCATACTTCTTAAATTTCTAAGTTTCCTAAGCCAAGAAAGATATTAGACTTTACTTGTTTTATCTCTAACCCTATATATATATATATATCACTTCTTATTTAAGGTACCTACTTTGTTTTTGATCAGAGCATTAAGGAACATCAGAAGGCGATCGCGTTCAAGTTTGTCTGCAGTCTGCAAGATGAAAAACCAAAATGTATGATAAAACTTTTACAAAATATGACACAAGCAATGACATGTATAGGTCTGTGGACAGAGAAAAGAAGAAATAAAAATATAAAATTAAAAGCAAAAGCAAAATCGCCATTGCTGTTACTAATTTTATGTTTGAAGGCTTGGTTACTCAGTAGATCATGTCGCCATGATAGTGTGTATTGACGATACATCACATCACCGAATGTGATAGTTTTGATTAATTGATGCTCAGATACAACCTCGTACACCAAGTTTTTTCCAGTTTATTTGCTTGCTTTGCAACACTTATATGTACAACTGCAACGGTATTCTTAAAACTAGTAGTATACACCTCGGGAAGTTCACTTTCTATCTGAAAAAACTAATTATTCTAGACGATGCCGATAAGATAGTGCCGTAACATTAATTAACCTGCTAAAGAATCACCAGTACCGTAATCCTAATCCTAAAGCAACATACACTAAATACAAGTCAATTAAAGCTGCATAACCTTACCCGCTCCAGCATTCCTATGATGTATCGTGTGTCGTTGAAGGCGCCGATTTTATCGTAACACTGACTGTACACTTTCGTCATGGCCTAAAAGGGTTCATTCAGATAACTAAATCTGCTCTTTAAGGACTCTTCAAGTACTAAGAAGAGTTTAAGGTTCTAGAATCTTTAAAGCTCGTGCTTCAACGCTGACTACGCATGTTCAATTACCGTACACAAAACTTAGCATTTTTATAATTTTATACGAATTGCAACGACAATAATTATTGAATGCTCGATTCAAAATGTTCATGGACAAATTTCCACCAACTAGGTCGTACAACTCTTGAAGAAATAAACTTGATAAAACCAATAATGCTGAAAAAGGATAATGTAACTCTTGTTAATTCCTCTCTTTGTATTCTTTTCTTCAAATTCAAGAATTTTCTGAAGCACACTAAAGACATTGAAAACAAATTCATGGACTTTTGAAGATTGTAGGAAACCTCTAAGATTTTAAGGAACATTTCTTTTTGTAAGAACCAAATAGAAACTACAAATAATCAGACATTGTTTTTGTTGTTTCCTTTCTTAACGTTATGCTGTTCTAACTCACAAGGTCTCTGATCCTTTCCAACAACGACACAAACAGAAGAATCAATCTTCTAGAAGGCAATGACAAGGAGGACTATTACCAAGACTGCCAAAACGTATATGAAAAGACCTTTACGTGGTGAATGCCCTTTTACAATGAAAGAAACCATTTTCACAGCAATACGAGTAATCAGATACAAATATTGATGTAACTTACATTGACAATTCACTAATTCAAGAACGAAAATAAAAATACCATAAACTAAATTGCATTTCCCTGTTAGCTCCCAGTTCCTGAAAACAAAATTTACCCACTTTTCCTTTGAGGTTAGGAACCCACCAAATAACAGCAAAACTTATGAATTTATTGCTGAAGTACACCTCACCTGCAGACACATGGCTTTCATTGCTGGTTTGGTTGTCAATAGGAAACGATGGTAAAGATCATTGAAGAACTCGACCCTAAGATACAATAGTATCTTTGTTAATCGTTTGTTGTATTCTCCCTTTAAAAACTATTCACTGAAGTGGATGTGAGATGTGGTTGATAGTTAAACGTTTGTCATCAAAGTGGAAACAGCAAGATTAAAAACTTACGAGTTGTGAATGATAACTTCGTTGTTTTCATCTTCAAGAAGCAGTCTCAAGTAATAATGACTGATCCTGATTTCTTCATTTAGGCACTCATACCGAACTTCAAATTCCTGATGGTTCCATGAAATTACTTGATTTCCACCAAGATCCTGACAGGCACAGGAATTTAAAGTATATTATGAAACTTTATTTTCTCCTTGCACTAAACTCTTACCGCCCATCTGAGACTAATGCTCATAAAATTCATTTTTATTTATTATCCCAACGTTTACTACACATCAGCAGAGCTATAACAATGATGGTCAAACTTTTACTCAAAAGATCTATTTACCAATCCGAACAGACAAAATATAGCGTGGTAGAGTTAATTCTTGAGTCACTTTATTCTACTTTTATTTATTTATTTTTCGGATTCAGCGCAAAGCGCTAGGTACAAAACAAATAGGACTCATAGTCCCCTACTCGGTTAATGTACCCATACTACTCGGTTAATGTACCCATAACTAAAACATATCTAGTGGCAGTCAGGTAAGGACTTGAACTTGGAATAACCATATTCAAATATAGCGCCCTAAAATCTAGTTTTACCTTTAATAAACAACTCTTTAAGCAGAAACTTATAGTCAGATATACGAAAAAGGTTTTTAGATGACTTCATCACAAGTAGTTGAATATCTTCTTTCGCTTTTACCTTGTCCATCGTGAACGCTCTCATCTCCGATTCAAACGCTTCTCTGAGCTCCTCCCTTGTCTGAAATAATTGTTAAATGATCTTTTTAAAAAACAAAAGTTTTCTAATAGGACAGACGAATGAAAGAAGACAACTATGTTTCAGTCTTCCTCTTTCCTGGTTTTCGAAAAGTTTCAAGACCACGAAAGAGGGGTGCGATGAGGTGAGAGTAAGTCTTTCTATACCTCTCAGGTCATGGGGCTTGCAGGTAAAGTTAGGGACATCAAAACTTTGAAGGCTATGACTAAAACAGAAGCATGAGAATAGGGTTCAAGATTACCTTAAAATGAGTTCAATTGTCAACTTCACCGAATACGAAACGAAACAGGCAGTAAAACTAAACATGGACTCACTTTGAAGTTCCAGATCAGATCTGGCCGGGCATGATCCTGGTTAAACCTATGGCAGATGATAGTCAAGTGTCAAGTTCTATTTGGAATAGAAATGAAAAATTGTTCCTCCAGCAGTCTGGGGCCAGGGCCCAGGACAATAGTTACTCCTCCGCTGTAATCTGAATTAATTTCTATGCGACCTTCTGACCTTTTGTTTCATTTTAGATAGTAACAGTGTTGATCGCTAGAGAATTATGGAACGATATACAACTACAAGAAAAGAAACACTCAGTTTACCAAAACACGCGATAATTCTAAAGAAGATGAACACAACTGTTTGAGTAATAATTTCATACTACAACTGGAAAACGGAAACGTTGTGAATAGATCTTCTTGTTTTAATTTGGTGAAGACAAGGCAACTTACTTGTAGTAAAAGAGCTCCCAGTTCGCTTCACTCTTAATTCTTTGTCTTCTTTTCCTCAAAATAACAGGTTTCTGATTCTATGATAATAGAAAGTTTGCATAATAAGGGCCTCCCCTATTCATTCAATAGAGAAATAGCATTGTACCTGTTTTAGATAAATCACAGGTAACATTCTATTTCACAGATCATATTTATTATTTTTTAATTTTATTTCTTTTTTCCTTATCCCGAAAGAGCAGTTATGTTACCCTAAACAAGGCTCGTTAGGCCAATCTGAAAGTAGTTAAAAATCAAAAATGGCCTACAATTTTTAACCTTTATGGTCAGCTCAGTCAGTCATTTTAACTGAAGACCATAGACAGCCTTGCGGCTTTGCCATTTCCTTTGATTAAGGACTGCCTGCTGTTGGAATGGATCCCACAAACAAAACTACTGGATTACGTCCAACACCAGGCACTTCCACAGGAGTTTCCAGTTACTTTGACTTTGTCCAAGGAATTCCATTGGATGTCTGCAGGAGTTCTGAGTTTGAAATAGAACCTTTTCCCCTGATGTTATTCATATTGCGACGGTCTATAACCCAAATTATTCAGGCCCACTAGCTCACACGAAGTTACCTCTTTCCCCTTGAGTCCAATCTTTGTTCTCCAATGAGTCAACATGGTATCCAGTTGGGCCAAGTACTGATTCTTCTTCGACTTAGACGAGTCCTTCATAAAAAGAATTAAACAAAGCAAACTTAGAAATCCTAACGGGAGAGACAAAATCATTGATAACAATAATGATTACGATGATGATGTTAAAATTCCTCCACAGTATTATGGAAAGTTGAAATTATAAAAAAGTTGGTAAATAAAACAATAAGGGCTAGCACCTTAAAAAGAAAAATATAAGTGTTTCTGGAAATAAGAAAGGGAAATTAATAAATATCATAAATCATGGTAGATTAGGCACACCAATGCGATTACATGCTCCTAGTTAATGCTTTTGATTACTTATTGAAGACAAAATTTACCTAGTTAAAATGCTTTAAAGTATACAATGAAAAAGCAAGGGTATGAATAGGTAAATTACATACCTCAGCCAGTTTTACGTTGTCGCGAACATGCAACTTGTCTTGTTCACTGATAGGTACCTAACAAACAAATTAGCTTTTGAAAGTATCTGCATTACCACTTTCGTTATTGCACAAATATTTACCTTTAAACACACAGCTTGTTTATCTGTATATATTCTTTGCCTGCCAGACTATCTGCCTGACTTTTTGTCGGTTGTCTCAGAAATCAATTAAAAATACAAGGATGCCAATTCTATGTGTAATTATAATTATTGCAGCACACACTAATAAATATCCCTGAAGTACTAAACTCAAACTACTATAGTCTTAATTCTTCCGACGTTCAACAACAATAAAATCTTACAAAGACCGCCTAACCCAAACAAATTATAAGTTACTATCGGCACAGCCAATAAATCGAAATTTCTTCACTATGTACTACTGAAAAACTAGATCTGATATCTCGATAAAGCTTTTTACACACTTTTAGTTCTATTTTAAAATAATTCGTTTTCCTCTTCATGATGAATTTGAAATCTTTTCATACAATGTACCGAACAAAATTATGGTTTTAATCTTGATAAAACCGAACCATTTCGAACATCAAAGTTCGTGTCCAGAGTTATAAAATGCAAAACTAGAATGTTTGACGTCATCTGTTGTTACTAATAATAGGATAAGTACGCAGGGGATAACTTTATATCATTTAGATACGCTGTATCAGAGTTTGCAAAACTATTTTAAAAGAATTACCTCGTCTTCTGAATCCAAAAAGCCAAGCATACCGGCAGGCTAAGGGTAAAACGAAAAAAAGATCATACTTTTTCTCTCAAAGGTCTTCCTTGTGAGAAGTCACAAATTATTGTCAGCCGTTCTCTTTCTGAAAGGTTTCTGAAACGTTTACTAGTTTAATGTCTTTGATGGACCCTGGGATTTCAATATTAGAGTATTCTTCTCTTTTAGAAAACCACAAGATAAACTAGGGTGTGTTCGCTACAACACTTCAGAAAAGAGTGTGCAAGAATTTCTCCGCTTTTAGTAGCGGCTCCTTGGTTATGTATATTCAGTTGAAAAAGATAGTATCTTGAATGTCTACTGACACAAACAAAATATTTTGTAAATCTTTACAATACAATACAAAACAGATACTGTTCATCAGCACGCAGGATGCATTAGCTCAATAGAAAATGTACCAAATCAAAATGTAATATGCCATATCCCAAATACAGACCTGTGTGACAAAGGACTATTACAAATCCTACCACCCTTGGATATGAAGATGTTCCAGTCATGTACATTTTATCAACAAGGTTTCGCTGATTCTTTGCTATTGAAAGTACAGTAGTTGTAAAAGGGTTGCGGGGAAGAAGTGCACATCTTGCCTCTGATAGTTTTTAAAGGTTTCATGGTATTTAGTTTCTCTTGAATTAGTTGACAAGAGGTTGGGGGAAAGAGGGAATCCAGGGAACTTTTGAGACCTTTCCCTAGCTACAGTCTGTGTACAGAAATACAAGTAAGTTCGACTTTACCAAAATTCTGTTGAGTAGTCCCATTGCTGTTGGATGGCCAGTCACCCACAGTGCAACAAGATGCCGGCTAAGCTGCCTAGAACAAAAGCAAAGAATGTATAAAATTTCGATTACTAATCGGTTGAAAAAAATTAAAAGTGCATTAATTTTTTTCTTAAAGTACAACGCAAAACTGTCGTAACGTAATTCTTATATTAATAAGGCTGCAGTAACTTTTTAAACATACGTTGATTACTGTGCCCCAATTTTATACTCATTAAACTTTGCTAACAGAACATCTGCTAACACACATGCATGTGTTAAGAACTTTGTTTTAAAAAGGTTTTTTCAAATGCGTATTCAACAATTGTTTCTCGTTCGTTTACCATATTTGTGGCTGATCATTCTAGTTGCTTGTTTTTCTATCTTACCTGTTATATACTCTTTCATTTAGGTTCCATATTTAGTATTCCCTATTTTAAGGCAGTTTCTTTTTATGAAGCACCATAGACAACTACAGGATGGTTGTGCGCTATAAGAATATTGATATTTGATGATGATGGTGATGATGACAATATTATAGCACTAACAGTAATTCAATGACAAAGACTATATACCAGTGATGGTAAAGATGATGATGACATATAGTAATGAATGATAATGGTGATAATGAAGATCGTAAGGCAATAAATATGTGCATGACAATACAGTGACTATGATGATGATAATGATGATGATGATGACCTTATGATATGATTGTAACGATTTAGAACTACCTAATTACTAGTTTACAACTAACAAGTTGCAAATCATGAAATTTCTTGATAAAAACGAAATATGTATATCATTATAAAAGTAACTACTATGCTGCTGCTTGGTAGTAACGTTAACCACAGTACTCAACAGGGGCTTTTAAGAGCTATTACTATCCAGAGTGAAAAGTGTACATACCGGTTTGCAATCATTCTGCTGTCTGTGCTCTGTGTGAACATTGCAGTGTGTAGATGACGAGGCAATGCTCCTTCAGCGAGAGCTAAATCTTGCATTTTGGCAGCAATCTCCGCATCTCCTTCCTTTTGGGAAAAATAAATAAATAAATTATCGTGTGATCTGTTACCAATTAAAAATTGCTTTCATTTTTAATGCTTTTCCTGTTTTCAATAGTCTGGGTGATATCAAAAACCTGCAAAAATTGTTAACGTCTGAATTTTGTGATACAACAAACATTTTCTGAATGTAAATTTGGAGACAAGCAAAACGAATGATCACTTTATAGAATTTTTACCAATGGTTCAAAAGTTGAGACACTCTTGGTTTATTTAAAACTGGGTTTAGCAGGATAAATTTTCCAATTACCATGAAGTAGACTTTGAATGTTACCTCAATGACGGCTTTCATTACCATTCCTGCTCCTTTGACGATAGCCATGGACTGGTGCTGGAAAAGTTTGAACATACTGCGACCCAGCTCTGCAATTATTAACATGATTTTGTTTAGTTTAGCTCAACAAATATAATGAAACTGTACTCGCTGACGAGCCGATCACCTAAAATTCACAAAACAACATTTTTGGTCGTACCTGCAACCATTTCTAGTAAAGTGTCAAACTGCGTCCCATCTGTTGTCTCGCTGAAAATTAAACGTTAATAATTTAAAAAAAATGAAGCTTTGCCCTTTCACTAGCAGTTTCTTAATTCAAGACCTTTCAAAATTTGAAAATTCCAGGGTTTTCCACGAACTTTTCTTGAACTTTTCCAGAAACTTTCCGGGCCTTTTTGAACTTCAAATACAAACACTTACACTAAAAAGTTAAAAATTACTACTGTATAAATCAACAGAAAGTCACCAGTTTTGATCGGATTATTTTGCAGGCTAGTTTTTCAAACGTAGTTTTCTGTAACATTACACTAACAGGGCTTTTCCAATAGTTCTTGGGAATATACAGGGTCCCAAAAAAATTTCAGCGTTTTGCACAATTTCTAGCGCCTTTACGAACCCTGTTAACTCAAAACATCGAAAAAACCCCGAGAACAGTTGATCAAAAGCTGATTAACATCACAAACTTTACTTTCTGTTCGGGGGAAGACTTAACGATTAAAATAATGCTGCTGAAGAAAACTAAGAGCAAGAGTTATTAAAGATGTCTAATTGGTACAACGTATGCATTGCTCTGCATTTGCTGTCAGTTAAGATAGATGCCCAAGGGAGAGCAACCTCAGACCACGTTATCTGAAGTACCATCTATATTATAGTAACGCAGTTCGTGGTATATGATGAATTGAAATACCTGTATGGTGGACACAGTGCGAAATTGAGAAAGTCCAAAAGTGCTGCAATAACAAGGGCACCGGTGCTGCGATTCTGTAGCATAAGTTGATTAGCTTATCAGTTTTCTTTCAACACCCTATTTTAGATTTTATTTTAAATTACATTTAATATTTCCCACACAAGGAATGAATCCTTATGAGAAGTACAAAATGTTTGTACTTAACTTAAAAAAACAGCAAATAATATTTCAAAGATATAACTAATTTTTTGTATGTTGTTTAGTAGAATGAAAGGAAAGAATGAACACATTCGTCAGAAAAAATTGATTTATGCCCTGATCGGAAGTTATTTGACATTACTTTACACCTTACCTAGTTTAAATTAACACGGCTTGACAGCCACAGTTCCTACACTTTTGTCTTGTTCCATTTTTGTTCAATTTAGATTTCAAAGTTACTTAACTGAATTATTCCAATCCAAACGTCTTTCTAAAGAGTCTGAGTATGTACAAGTTTATGTACAGTCACCAAAGAAGTCTCACAAAAAGGACGATGATGCTGGATATGGAGATTCCATCATTAAACTGCCTACCATTCATAACATTTTATTTTTACATATTCGACAAAAGAAAATTTTTAAAAACACTTTTATTTTCTGCGTTACTGTAATTTTTGTCCCTTCCCAGAATACCGAAAAGATAATCCAGACCACTGAAGCACTACATTGAGCTGTAGCTATGACCTGACAGGGCTATAACTGGGACCGTATTAAAGTTGACAAGTATTTAATACCAAAGATATATAAGTGATACGCACTATATATTTAACTCGTTCAAGACTTTAATGTAATCATTCTTTAATTAAATGGCCAGTTGAGAGGTAAAACGCCTTGACACAGCATAAAATAATTATTGCACTGAACTCAAAGCACAAAAAAGAAAAATTTAAGCACTCACCACGTGTGTACCAAATATTTCTAACAGAGTCGAGAGAAATTTCTTGGAGGAGAGAAGAGATGACTTGTTCTGTTGTTCTTGTCGCAAATCATAATTGTCATGCATTGGCTACAAATAGGAAACAAGGAAATCTGTTAAAAACTAAAGAGTAAATAAAATCCTAAACCATGGCATGTGGTATGTTTAATGATGAAGATTATAGTAAAGAAAAAGAAGAAAATTGATGTCGATATTAATACCAATGTTACTGATGACAAACTCATAATGTCCACCACAATTACGAGAAAACGAAGGAAGACAAAAGTTGGACTTTGTGTTTAACTTTACAAACAGAACCTAAACTTGTTTGTAAAAGTGGCATAAGTGTTTCTATAACCCGAAATGAATACTACCCTTTTAACCGAACTATGTATTAAGATAAATAATAGTTTCTAAGTTTGATTTCCAACCTGCATGAGTGCACACAACATGTCAATCGCCGCATGTGTCACGCCATCGTCATTTCTTTTCAGAGCCTTAACAACCTTCACACCAACTTTCTCTCGAAACCTGTGGGTTACAAAAACCCGCCGTTTTACTCTTTCTTTCAGAATTATAAACCCTGTATATAATAAATTGTTAAACTAAGATTACATATTACCAACGTTGTACACTCTATATAGATATCTAAATTTAGTTTTTTTCCCTTCTTAAGAACAAATGAATGAACTCGATAAAGAAATTTAAACGTAAGGTAACAGAGGCAGCTTGGGAAGGGGTAGGCCAAGACTTAAGGGAGATCTACATTTCCAACTGTCAAATTCGTGGGCCGTGACGATAGGTTCTTAGCAGGATGTTCAAAGTTCAAAAATCTTCATGTGTATAAACGTATTCTTAATTTAAAATTGAATCTTCTAAAACTCAGAACGTTGTATTGCAAGACACATGATTCACCTTGGTATCGTAGTAAAACCTTCAAATCCTGCTTTTGACGCCACAAGTCTTCTTAGTGCTTGAAACTGTCCTTCAAGTTCTTCAGGTGTGATCGTATCTTGATCACCTGGAAGAACACGATTTTACAGTATAGAAACATAAACACGATTCTTAAATGAATACTCTAACTAACGTCAATGAGCCAGGAAACAAGGTCTGAAAATTTATAGAGGGTAATTGCAAGGACAAAGTTCCACTGTAGTCTGCACACCAACTCTGGACTTGTTGCTTCCCGTGAATGCGCCATCAACAAAAAGGCCGTCAATAAAAGGCAAAACCCTTAATCATAGCTTCTGGCCCTAAAGCCTGGTTGCCATCTCGTCATTTGCGCTGCTGCACTCGATACTGTCACTGACTGCAGCAATATATGGAAACCATTTTATTTGCGATTAAAGCAACGCTAGCGACAGTTGTGATTCCAATCGCTAGTATCTCCGCGACTGTTGCAATTGGAGTTTAAGCCTGGTTTCCATAAAATCGCTCGCATCGACAGCTGCACCATAAGTGATTATATGGAAACCACACTTAAATACTGACCTCACTTCAAACCCAACCCTATCCGTCAACCCTAACCACAGTTGTCATTAATCCTAAAAACAACAAACTCTCTTTTAGACACTTTTCAAATAAAATATAAAAATTATGCTCATAAAAGCGTACCTTCCTGAGTTAGTAAGGCTGTAACAGCTCCTGTGATCATTTTCTCTTTATTCTCAGCAAACAGCCCCTGAAAAACACATCAGAAAGACATTGAATGATTTTCAGTATGACTTGTTTTCGCACAATAAATTTTGAGGTATTTTATTAGTGTCTTTAGAAGTCTATTTCAGGGACACCATTAAAGATGGATGCTACATCTAAACAAAGCTAAGAAGACCATTTGGGATCAACTTTGAGCAATTTCTCAAAACAATCTGTTCATAAAAGAAGCGTGATTTATAATCACACCATAAGCTAAACATTCCTCAAGATAGTTCTGTTTTTGGAATCACTTAATATCTAATACAGTATCCACGATGACAGAGCCGTTCTAAAAATATACCAAAACTACTGAAGGTTGTTGTGAAAGAAATATTTATTCGTCTCAAGCTTGTTTTTCACAGAAGAAAAAACTCCTAAGTCCCTAACGGGAATCGAACCCATGACCCTCTGATTACCAGTCAGACGTTAAACCCACTGAGGTAGAGGAACTCATGAGCCTCTGATTACCGGTCAGACGCTCTGCCCACTGAACTACTGGAACTCATGACCCTCTGATTACAGGTCAGACGCTCTACCCACTGAACTACTGGAACTCATGACCCTCTGATTACCGGTCAGACGCTCTACCCACTGAGCTACTGGAACTCATGACCCTCTGATTACCGGTCAGACGCTCTACCCACTGAACTACTGGAACTCACGAGGGGAACCGGTCACGTTAGGGCCTCAGAGGTTTTTTCTTCTGAGAAAAATAAGCTTGAGACGACTAAAATAATATTTCTTTCATATCTATTCCAAGCTGCAAAATATACGCACTGAAGGTTACCGTAACAGTAAAACAGTTTTGAAATAATTCATTCGTTCAGTACAGCTGTAACTAACACTCAAATACTCGCATAGCTTTTACAACTGCACCCAAAAAATTATCATTACAGAGTTCCTGCAACCTAAATCTCGAGCCAATACCGATCTAATTTTAACAAATTTGTTCAACTCCTGACATGCTTATTTTACAGATTTGCTTTGAAACAAAAAGATGGCAACACACCTCCTGTGTAACAGCCCAGAGCAACCCATTGTATGGAATGTTGCAGTTAAATCTTGTAACTGCTTCTGACAATTTGCCTATAGGAGAAAAACTATTTAGTTAGCAAAATAAAACAAGAAATTTTATCATGACTTATCATGACCTTAAAAACGTACAGTGTACGCAAATACAACAAAGTTGTATTAATATATAAAATTATTATGCTAAGCTGGCTAAGCTAAAGCTAAATCCTTTCATGAGTCATTGGAGCCGGTGCTTATCTCCGGTTTTTGTAGTGTTAAGGGGATAAGAGTCATTGAATCGTCGTGGACGGGAAATTAATCCGTCGAAAGTTAGCCTCCAGCAGAAATTGGTACTCACTTTACCGATCTTGTAAGGACGGAAAGCTAGGTTAACTTTGGCGGAACAAAGGTCACATAAATGCAGCACTCGACAGAGCCCGGATTTGAACTCGGGATCTTGTGGTTGGAAGGCAGAGATCTTACCACTGCGCCAACCATGCATTCCACCATATAAAAGACCAAAATTTCTTGCATTCTGATTGGCCTGGTTTTAAACGTTTACACACGCAAGCAACACATCATCAAGTTTATCACCATGAAAACACTGAAGCATGAAAACACTGTCTAAGAATGTTAGCAGCTGTAATTTTTTCAAGTTTCTACTTTTAAAATCTACCTGTTGACTTTTTGCTATTGAATACAAATTGCTATCAAATTTAAAACGGGTAGGAAGTGGAAAATGTGGACATGTATCGTCGAGCATGCGAGCACATAGATATTTTTTGGAAGCGTGGGTACATTTACTTTAATTTGTTTTTGGGAGCTGCATGCATTGAGCATTTTATCAAAACATTCTGAACGACAATCAGTGTTCTACAAGCCAGGATAACAACTATTCCGCGGAGCAAGAGAATCGTGGCATAGTTACTAGCATAATCAAAAAATAAAGAAAGAAAGGCAAGAACTTGAGCATTCAATTACTTTCAAAAACGAGCATTCAAGGAACAATCCAACTCTGAGAGCACTGGTAGAATTTGTCTACATGCATCTGAGCAAAGCTCAAATTTTGTGAGCACCCAAAAAAATATGCTACTCCTAAAATACAGTTACAATTGTATACCTTTTGACATACACAAAACATTAATGAAATACAGTTCCACGAAATGAAATGATTTAAATATTTTCATTGTTTACACAACCACATGATAGTGTGGCGTCCAACGAAAAGATCATAATGCTGAATGATAACTTGGCTGAGATTAATTGTTTTGCGAATGATAGCAAAATAATCTAACGTGTGCAAGCGTTTTGAAAAACTCAAACTTCTTAGCATTCTATTGAAAATTTACACTAGTTGAAATTAGTTGAAATTCGAAACAACGAGAGGGCGCTAGAGAAAAATAACAATGAGCGAGCGCAGTGCCATCTTATTTTGACCGTCATGACTGTTGATTGTTGATATTTCAACTTTACCTGGTGGCTGAGCTAAAAATTTAAGGTGTTGACTTTCCACATCTTCATCGACCGGTGAAATAAGAGGGGACAGTCTGTAACCTAGAAAGGGGCACAAAAAATAAATTGTTTAAATCACGAATGTTAATGAAACCCTATAAAGAGACCACTCATTTTGTTTGTCTTGGAGAGTAGAAATGATTGGTGTTATTCACTCTAACTTTTGAACCAGTTGATGAAACCCTATAAAGAGACCACTCATTTTGTTTGTCTTGAAGAGTACAAATGATTGGTGTTATTCACTCTAACTTTTGAACCAGTTGATGAAACCCTAAAAAGTGACCATTCATTTTGTTTGTCTTGAACAGTAGAAATGATTGGTGTTATTCATTCGAACTTTTGAACCAGTTGATAAAACCATGGATGTAAAGTGAACATTTACTTGTACAAAGACAAGCTTAGATCTAGACACTTGGGAGAAGCAAAACTTTCAGCTCTATTAGTCCTGGATCAGCAGGGCTAGACTTTTGTGGTTGTCCGGCCATCAGAGACTACTGGATCTTCGTGGGGCAACCACGAATAATAGTTTAGGCCTCCTTTGGATGACTAAAACCAACCGGTTGATATATAGTTTCTGTATATTTCTTATTTGAAGACCTTCAGAAATGAATCTGCGTTTCGTTACTGTGAATTTTTCTCAAAATTGACATCACTTGTATTAGCAATTATCGGATTTCGATTCAACTTCCGCGATTTTCCCCTGATTTAGGTTAAATAAACATTGATGCCATACTTTCTAAAACGGTAAAAAATGAAGAAAGCGGCACTTGAATATGACACTGCTAGATTTTAAAGTTATATCTAAATTCTAAATTCTTTTGATCTGAAAACGCAACAAGTCAGACGCTTGTAGATTTCGTCTGCTTTTTTACCCCAAAGGGGAGACGGACTGTCTAGACTGTTTTCAGCAAAAATAGTTATTTTTAATACATTTAAACTGCTTTTTTTAACATGGTAGAGCTCATCCTTTAGGAATACCTCAACTTTTGAGGGACGACAAAAAAATAATTCTTGGTTGCCCCATGTACGACGAGAAATTTTCTTTAAAATCGAGCCCTGACCAGTGATAAAAACTTATGCTCCAACAATGTAACATCTAAAATACTGAGGTTGAGGTACCTCTATTTGTTGGAGTCATTTTAACACAGACATCTCGATTACCACTTGCACGAACACCATCAAGTAGGCTTGCCAGAAGTGCATCTCTGAAATTTACAGTGGAGTATAACTTTTTTATTGTATCAAAAAAAAAATTCTAAACCAAGATTATTTTCAGTGGTTCCAAAGATGTAAATGAGCCAGTTTTTAACTGTTTTAGTATTACAAATACAGGATAATACACCACTGAAACTGTAGTGATTTTCACTTTAACAAATTAAGACTTTGTTATTCACATACAGAGCAAATGGGTTTTATAGTACAGGTTGTGAAAAAAAACATTTTTTGGCCTTTACACAATTCATAATAAATATGATTAATGACGTTATGATATAATCTTCACGTTATAAATGCAAGAGAAGCCTAAAAAACTCAGACGTCAATGGATTCGAACCAATGACCTCTACAATAGCTGTGCAGTGCTCTACCAACTTTAGTGGCATTGATGGACCCACTAAAATTGACCTGCTCCCAACAGATGTAGCTTCATAGCTCAATTGGTAGATCACGAGCAAAGCACTTGTATTGCAGAGGTCACGGGTTTGAATCCCATTAAAGTATGAAACAACACATACAAACATAAATACAAACAACAGAAACAAACATAAATACAAACAACAGAAACAAACATAAATACAAACCACAGAAACAAACATAAATACAAACAACAGAAACAAACATAAATACAAACAACAGAAACAAACATAAATACAAACAAC
>JAOBYJ020768158.1:0-12806 GCA_025403565.2 Palythoa heliodiscus | reverse complement strand
AAATTAACTAAACAAGCATATCTCCTAAGTAAGGATAAACACAAAATCGCATGAAAAGTTGAAGTTTTAAGTAACAAAAGTTAAAAAAATAGCGTTAAGACGAAAATAGTACTTTTTTTCGTAAATTTTTGAAATTTGCATTAACTTTGAACATAATTTTCTCGAGAACCAAAAAGGGTAGAAAGTTCAAATAAACGTCAAAAAATGTGTCAAGGAATAAGGAACAGCTATCCGAAGTCGCATGGATAAGTAACGAAAACTCTGCAAATTATCTAAAAAAAACCGATGGGGGTTGGGTCAATTTGACCCCCCTTATGCCTTCTAGGGTTAATTAATGAATAACGTAAGTTGCATAAATTTGTACATAGCAGCACTATATTTATTTTAAAAAAATCTTAATAATTCATCTAGCTACCCGCCCCGATTAGCAGTAATGCTACCTGCGGGGTAGCTAAAATTGTAAAGTAATATAATTATATTAATAAATGAAAGATGAAAAGACCCCGAGTTTTGATCAAGTCGGGCAAAGATGGTGGGCAGATTTTTATTAGCATCTAACGGTTCTTTATTCAATGCTTTATTGTAGTTGCGGTTTTTCTCCTTTTCTTTAAACTGGCTGATACTGATACTAATAGCGATAAACTGTATTTTTATTGGTATATAATTGTTATAGGTAATCAAATGGCGCCGAGTCCAATTTGGGAAAAATCACACGTTGTTTGGCCAAATTGAAGGTCATTGCCCAAGATTTTTATATGCGACCGCAATTCTTTTAGTTCGACCAAACGACAAGTGATTTTTCCAAAAATTAGACGTGGATTCATCGATTGCATTTTAATACTGACATAGCCTAGTATGTCACAGGGGACTCACTTTTGCCGTAGCAAATATTGTGTTCGGCAGTTATCTTCCAAAAATTATCAATCAGTAAGATGAAACAATCAACCTGCTTATCCACAAAACGGATAAATACATTCAACTTACGGCTGCCGAGGCAGAGGCGCAAAAATGCCGACGTATGCGTGTGCGTTCGCCAAAAAGCGCGGGAATTCACCCGACTTTAAAACAAATGAAACGACAACCTATCGATCACGAAAACGGGAATCGCACTCATGATCCTCAGAATTACGGCCGGTCAGATGCTCTATCCACCAAACTACAAGAACTCGTTTGGAAAACGGGTCACTCAAATTACGGTTTTGGTGGATGACACACTAGTACTGCGTATAAGCCCTGCTAAGTGCTACCCACACTTTTTTGATAACATAATAAATGGTGTTTAAATCATCGATCTTTACTCAAGCCTGTATTTCTATTTAAGTCAAGTTACCGTATGATTGCTCACGATCGCCGGATCGCTGGATCGCTGGTATCACTGATGCATAGGATCGCTCACGATCGCCGACGCCGTTGATCGCTATATCGCTGACAAGTGTTTCCCTATAATCCGTGACGATCGCTGTTAGCATTTTCAACGATTCGGCGTTGAAAACTAGGCTTTAAATTCCAACAATAATACTATTATTAGATTCTGTTAATTTTCAACCAGACTATTACGTATCGAGGGTTCTGATTGGAATACTGTTAATTATCAGCTAATATACCACACAACTGTAAGTTTTTCAGCTTGGATAAATACTGTGAAAGAATTATTCTTATTGTCACAAGCTTCTTTTTCTAACACGAAAAAACTTCTGAGTCCCTGAGGGGAATCGAACCCATGACCCTCTGATACCGGTCAGACGCTGTACCCTCTGAGCTGCAGCTGCAGAAACTCGCGTGGGGAGCGAGTCACATAACTTGTTTCTGTCTTGTAGATGGAACACTGGGTATATATCCCGCTAACTGCTAGGCTCAACATGTTGAACTAATGAGCCGAAGAAGCCGAAAACTTACACATCATTTATAAATTAATCTAATTACATCGAGAGTTGCCAAGCTGACAGTCTTGTTTCTCAGTTCTCAGTTCGTTAACCTCCTTATATCGCTTTCACTAGTGACAGGAGGGTGCAAGAAATGATAATTAATAATGAAAAGAACAGAAAGTCTACAAATAACTACAATATTTTCGGAAGAAAAAAAGAGAGAAAATGGCGGACTTATATATATATATATCTTGTATAACAGTAATTTTCGTTCAGCTGAGTCGCTTGCTTCGCTTTCAAAATGTTTTATCCACTTAAGTTGGTTGACTGCCCGCATGTTATGTCATTTTGTGGTTTTGCCACATAAACCTTCGGCCGTTTTGTAATGAAATTAAAAATAAATAGAATTCAATAAAACTTTCTACAGTTTCCAAGTGTATTAAGGAAAAATATAATTTTTACAAAATTTAATAAAACATATTTTGCAGTCGCGCCTGTTGGATAGTGTTTATAGCGGCTAGGGAGGATCAATAACGACCCCAAAATGGACGCAAAAAAAAATAACGGCAACAACACGAACGCTCACAGCTTGAATTCGATATCGACAACCGGATTATTACGTGGTAAAGAGTAAATATAATTGAGCTATAGAGGAAACTAATAAAACGAAATGACTAAATCTAAATTAGGAAGAGTATCTAAACTGTATACTTACAACTGATGTAAGATCCGAGTTCCATAATTTTGGCGAAATCCCTCGAACATCAAAATTGTTCACAACTGATTATATATAGGGGACTGCAGGGGCCTGGGAGAAACTAACAAGTATATCCTAACTACTTTGTGTAAATTGCAACATAAAAACCGAAAATTGTTTGTCCAGCGGTATCCAGGCGTCAATTTATCACCCCTCTACAGACTGAAGTTTGAAATAAATGTTATAGCATTTGGTTAAAAATTTCTCTAACCATGTTTTGTTTTCAGCCTCCAAACAAGTGTCATAATTAAACTAATTTGCTGTGTCATAACAAATAGCGCAATCACGGAGAACATGGTTGTTGGAACAAATTAATAATCAAGTACTGCAACACTTGATTTTCTTGTTCCTTTTGAACAAGCTTGCGCTCACAGCATTTTTTGCTGGAGTAGGGGCTTATTAGAGAGGGGGGGTTATTAGAGAGGGAGGTTTATTTAAAACTCGTTGACAGACAAAGAAAGAATTACACCAAGCTAAGCTATAAGGAGTTTAAAATGTCGCGCAGCTTAAAATAACATCCAGGAACTCTTGCGTTATATAAAGAGCACTGTCTAAAACCCGAAACAGATTAAAGTTTCTTATTTATTTTATTTTATTTATTTATTTTTTATTTTTTAAAATAAATAAAATGAATAAATAAGAAGTGTCTGCATATACATTTCTCACCGACCGGTCCACAAATGCCGTAAAATAGACTTGTTGTTCCCCCGACGTATAGGCATTTAGCGCTGCTTACAAATTGAAAACAGTTAATGATACTCTCAAGGCAGAACTGGACAAGAAAAAGACAGCAATAACCTAGGTTGGAAACACGAAAACAGTTTCATTCGATTTAAGGCTCACAACCTTTTTGTTGACGGAGAAAAAGGGTGGATGGGGAGGGGGGGGGGAGCTTATTAGAGAGGAGGAGTTTATTAAATGTCGGGCCCACCAGAGAGGGGCTTATTAGACGGGGGGGGCTTATTAGAGCGTTTACGGTATTTGCTAATAGTTAATTGAATTGATAAATATTATTGTGCTTTGCTAAAAATAAGGCACCTTGAAGTATTTCTTCGGCGCACTCGAAACTAATTATAACTGACACTTAAAACTACCAACTAGAAATTTTAATAATGATAACAATAATAATAATAATAATAATAATAATAATAATAATAATGATGATGATGATGATAATGATAATGACGATAATAATGATCATAATAATAATAATAATAATAATAATAATAATAAGTTTGCGATCGTGCAGTAAGGGCCATATATTAACCAGAGGTTTTTACACACAGCCCGCTCAAACCGTTTGAACAGCTTCACTCACAGTAGTTATAAACAAGTTTTAGTATTTAATACACGACAGCAAGAAACTGATATTTAAATAAAACATCTCTTGTTTACCATCTTCGGATTCCGAATTTTGAGTGCATGGCTATACCGTCATGAATCTTTAGAGAATCACACTGAAATTCAAATTGTTACTGACAGCTAACTGTAGTGGGCGAAAAGACACTTGCTGACCTTTTGCAATTAAATCACTGTCACTAAATTTAAAAAAATTAAGATTCATGACACAGATGGTACCCCAATGTGAAAACCCGTAAACTCTACGGAGTTATTATTCAATCATTTTAAACACCGCTGTGGTTTTGGAACTGCAGAGAAACTACCAGCATATTGTGCGTTCTCCCGATCTACTTGCTTTACGGACTAACGGAGTTTGAATTGTGTCAAAGACGGTGAGTTCACTTGTTCGTTAATTAATCGGTAGCGATATTAAATCAAACCAATTTAACAGACTCCTAGCTATAGATCTGTGTGACAGTGCTATGGTCCACGGACGAGAGAGGAACGCATCAACGCAAGGATTGACAAAAAATTGTTGAAAGTAGAATTTAATTAACATGTCAATTAACAGTTAATCTTCCTGAAAACGTTCAGGTTGTTTAAAATTTTGTCAGTTATCAAATCAAAGGACAGCCAGTCAAAACGTCGGGACAAAAATTCAACTTCTAATGCGTTTTGTCAAATCAATTTTACATGACAAACATATTGAATGTGCAAATGTCATGCCGTGCTTTTCAGTTTATAATTAAAAGGTTTTGGTTTGAATATCAAGATCGATATTTTAAATTGGGCCGTTATAATAAAACGTTAGCTAAAGCGAGTGGATGCTTTCAAAAACTTAGTTGCAACAAATGTTGTATTATACAACTTGTATACGAGAAATGGTAAAATTGAGAGCCAGGCCGGTCCTGTAATTTTTTTAGCTCAAAATAGTTGCCAAATACTTAAGAAGAAATCTTGTTTACGATACCAGTTGGAATAATTTTTCAACCCTAAAAACAAAAGCAGCGCAGTTGGACACCTTATGAAAGCTTTCGAGGTACCCTAGGGTATAAATTATCCAAGCATAGCTGACTGGAAGGTCAACAGAAGGTCAGTTACGATTCAGACTGAGAATATTTTTGTTAATATCAGTTATTTCTTAGATTTGAAGAGCAGAGTATTTGCAGTAGAATATAACGGATGTCAACAGGAGTACTGAGAAACACACTGGAATAACACCTAAACCGATACGTTAAATGCTGGTTATTTCTTGATTTAGTTTTAGGAACCGCTATTGTTTACTTAGAAATTAAAATAAAAGGAAATTTACTCATTTAGCAGTAGTTTTACATGTTTAGAATGTAGGGCTATGTTCAGATGCAATGCTGCTAGTTTTTAACTCGTATACGGGCCTTGATGAAATTCTTAGCTAGAATTCCAAGTCGTAAAATTTTGGCTCATTTGATTCTATAGTGTGCTTGAAAAGATGCTGTCTTTAATTCATAGAACATATTGCAGAGTTTATTAGACTCTTCATTAGTTATGGATAGTTTTATTACTGAAATGACATAATCAGCGTAATAAAAGATTAGCACCAGTGGGTAGGAAATAGAACAACCACAAGATTAATAAATCGTTAATAAATTCCACCAAAATATTCTTAACTTCTACAAATTTATTAATCATGCTGGGTTCCGTCATTAGTACTCAATACGTCTTTCAAAATTCCCCAAAAGCAGATATCCAAATAGATCTGGAGTTAAAACAAAAGACTTCCAATCTTACTTTCCAGTTTTTTCGTTCCAGTATATCAAAATAGTACAATCGATTCGAACAGGCTGACTTATCTTGATAAAAGAAATATAGGAAAGGTTAAGAAAAAGCTTGCGCTGACGCGTTGTAAACGCTCAAAAGAATTAGAACTGTGACTTTCATCCATGGGAGCTCTGGGAGAAATAGGAGGAAACGAAACGACGTTTTTTAAACATTAGATATAACCACACGCGTTTAAAAAGTGCTTGGCATCTAGAAACATTTGGTTATATAGGAGAACTGAAATTAGTTTGAGCTCGGTGGTGTGGTCACTTATGCAATTTTAAACTGGACGGTAATAAAATATTGTAGGATCGAGCTCTCGCATACGTACGTTTCAAAATGCCGAAACTGTGACATGAAGCGAGAAATGTTTCAGTAAAATTCTGTGTTCCGTAAAATGGAGCGCTTAAATGCAGAATGATTACACGTGAAGCTGTTTGTCGTGTGTGAGGTGGTAATGGCAGTCGTAAAGTCCGGCAGGTTGTAAACGGTTCCCAGGTTTGATTACTTAATTTAACTGGATCACGTAGAAGCTTCATACTAGAACATTGATTTAGCTGTAGACACACTCACAAACTGGGTATTTTTTATATACTTACTCATGGTTGATGCCAGCGGAAAGGTAACTCGGGGATTATGGTGTCAAAGAATACTGCATAAATGTTAAAATTCAAGTTCGTGTCAGCAACATTGGAACCCAGTAAACTGCGAAAAATATTTCATAGTGTTAATGTTTGTTTTGTACTTCATTTGACATGTATTTTTTCTTTACATACTAACGCACTTTTCATGATCATGTTTATTTGCGTTTCTCTTTTTTAAGCCTTTAAATTAAAAAATTAGATTTAATACTCAACATTTATTTTATTAACTTAGAAATCAACCGACATCTTTTTTTAGTTCAATCTTCTATAAAACGCTTTTTGTCTGGCTTAATGGTTTTGAACAAATTGTCATTGTTAATTATCACAGAAACCGTACTTTGCCTAATTGAAAAATTTTTTCCATGATAAAACAGTATTTTCATTAATCATTTAAAGATGCGTTTAACAAATATTACAGATATAAATCAAAAAAGTTATTGTTTTACCCCGCGACAAAGAAACACCGAGAACACCGTGTTTGCATATCATTCATACTAACCTCTGATGTTCAGTTCATATCTGCCGACAGAACTCTGTGACGAAAACGACATGATGTTCGTAATTCCTGTAGGATCTCCTATATAAAGAAACCCACATTTATGATATGTTTCACTTTTACCATGTACTGACTGGAACGCAAAGTCTCCGAGGTTACGTTTCGCGGTAAGAAAATCTTTCTTTTGCAAACTGTACGCCACAAATATGTTTAAATACTTTTTAATTTCTATGATGCAGTCTATATGGCCTGTCATTGTGTGTTTTGCTTCTAAAAAACTTTATTTTTTACACATTCGTAAAGTTAGTCAAAAGCTTTACTTAGACCTTTTCGCCGGGGTAAATTGCCCCGTTACAAAGGCCAAATTAAAGAAAAAGGTTAATACTTAAGAGACCGCTTTTTTTTAGGAAATTTAAGAGATCCTGGCTTTGACATCTTGATGATTTAACAGTTGCCGCTTTCTCTGAAATCATTATGAAATCGTTGTGGGCCCCGGCACCAGCCGGCATGCAATCGAGAAAATGGTGTACGTTAATGCGACTGAAAACGTGGGAGAGGATAGATGGCTACACAAAATTTATTCATCATATTTTTAAAATCACTTAATCTAGATTGCCGCTTATGATAGCAAGTTGCGGGCTCTCTGAAATCGAGCATATGCGAAAAAAAACTGGTTTTCCTTAATTTTATCTCAACAGCCATAAGATATATAACTCTGTGTTAAAGGCTCAATAACTTATGATAATAAATTTTTAACAGCAATTCAAAATATGATCTTTATTGGCTGAAATAACTTGTTCATCTACCAATGCTCATTGAAAAACAAAATTCAATCCTTGATATATACCAAGATCATTCCATTTTCGTGTTCGGTTTGCAGTTACGGTACCTTACTTAGCCTAATATAATGAGCCTTTATTTTGACAAATATTACAAAGTCCTACTTCTTTGTCATTGGGGCAGAGCCTACCACGTGACCAACAAATAACTGTCTACAAATTAATATGACACTGCTCATGCGCATTACCGTATGGTGTATTTAGCTACAAATATGACAATGCTCATGCGCATTACCGTCTGATGAATTTGGCTGTAAATGTGACACGGCTCATGCGTATTACCATCTGACGGATGTTAGCTCTAAATGTGACACTGCTCGCTAAATGCGCAGTTTCGACATGAGAGTCTAAGGAAACAATTTTCTCATTGATAACTGAACTAAGAATACCGACTGTGATTACGCGGCAGCGCGCACATTTCGCTTGTCGCTGAACCCAAGAAAAAATAGAAAAAGTAAATTCAGTGATCGAAGGGTAAAACAATTATTGGACTTAGTAATCGCAAAATATCATGATTTGTCATTGCCTCGCAAATTTCTAATGATTCTGCTAGCCACTGATAAACTGCGATACTTTCTCATCCTCGTCCAATAATTGTTTATCATTAGCTTCGCGCGATGTATTGGCAAATTTGGAATAGGTGAATCTTTACATTTTTTGCCTCATTAGCACACGCACTCTTCTGTCTAATCCAACTACAAAAACAAAGCTCCTGAATAATGAAATGGTTCTGCAAAAAAAAATTCTCTCAAAATACGAGATTTGATATGGTGATTATTCTTTCCGTGATGTGGTTTCAAAAACTATCTTACTAAGAATGCTAGGCCCATCATCGTTTTGCCACCCAGCTGTTTTGCGTTTGTTGAGTACAACTTCTTCGAGAACTACACACATAAAACCAAAATTTCGGTTCCTCATTTCACTTGACCAGCTTTCTTAAGTTCTAAAGTCGGTTGTTGTTTATCTTCGTTTTTTCCCTGACCAAAGTTCTATGCTAATGACGCAGAATGTAAACCATGACGTCAGCAAAGATTCGCCTAAACCACCAAGCTGGCCAATCAGAATGCGCGAAAAAAAAACTTGGCAATCAACTGTATACTTATGATAAAAATCATATCAACTAGCATAGTCTCAAGATTTTATCAATCATAAGTATATATAAATACAATGAAGAAAACTAGACTGCGCGAGCTCGAACGGTTATGGTGAACATACATTATGGTGAACATATCATTAACGCCAAATCAGCAAACCGGAACATTTTAAGCCGCTATGAAATCTGGACATTATTTAATTTACAATTCTTGATTTGTGACAAGATAAAGGAGAACAGATGATGAAACTAACAAGTGAAGGCGAAAGCGATCCGCGTCTGTTTTCTGATCTTTTTCTTATTAAGTAAGCATTGATATTTTGACAATTCCCTCGACTCCTTTGGTTGCAATTATCTCAGAAAGTATGTGCTTGTTTCTCGGTAGATTGAAAGGAAACAGTTTTCTTTTATTGTTCTCTGCCAACTACCACGGCGGTTTAAACACATTTCAACTGGGATTAAAAGGGCTCCATAAACACAGTTTCACATAATCTCAAAGATTTCCTTATAGCTTAGAAAGCTGACACCCCATTAAATCAGTTGGAGTCACTCAATATCTTTAGACGCTGTAAAAATTTTTTGCGACGGTCTGTTTTCAATTTAACTAATTATATACTGAAATAACTGTTTTGTTTTTCTTCATTAGTGCTTCGCGTTCAAGAGACCTACAAACTAATGTTGATATAAAATTACATGCAATATGTTGGAATCGATGGCGAAGTTTGATCCAGATTTTGAATATTAGTGGTTGCTTCGGCCCCCAGCGAATTCAATTGTTTTCACGAAGTGGAATTGCAGCAGTCGATTTCATGTTGGAAAATTGGGTAATAGCGAAGTACTTTCAGAGGAATTCGTTGTAAGGACCAGTTAATGAGTTATTAGTCTGGGTTGTAGTTGAGCATGTCGAACGGTCTCTGATTACTTATAGTTTGTCATGATAATGATGTGTGTTGGCATAGAAACGTCGTCACTTTTAGTAACTATTTCATCTCATTCGATATAACGAAATTAATGAGTAATATTTGTTCAAAATCTAACAGTGAAACAGAATACCAGCTTTCATTTTCTTCATATGGATTTATTTTGCATCAAAATATGTATTTGGATTCCATTTTCCCATTTCGCGGAACCGAATATTAGGTCAAATATAGTTTTCCTTACAATCACACCGTACCTCGCAGGGACTAGATAAGATTCAACAGCTACGCAGCACTTGTTTCTTTACTAAAAGTTGTTTACACAGTTTCAGTTAGTTAATGTACTGACATTTCAACTAATTTTTGGTATTTATCTTTTCTTTAAAAGGCTCAGTTTCATTTCTTGTTCCTTTTATTACCTCGTTATATCAAATTATTTGTTCTTTATTTTTCTTTCGCAACGTTTGGCTTAGAAAACACAGCTGATTAGACAGAGGAGACTCAAAGTAAGCCAACCTCGTTCCCAGGGCTTTTCCCTTTGAAATTGGGAGGGGAAAAGCCCTGGGAACGAGGTTGAAAGTAAGCTGGTTAATTAAAAAGATATTTTATCGGATATCTCGCGCTTGCGCAGCGGAGTACCAAAGCTAAGAAAATTTGGTAATCTACCCATCATGTAGTTATGACGTAGCGACCATCCATACGGACCTTGGTGGGAGGGGTGGGGGAATTAATAAGCGCCACCTAAGACTACACTATGGAAGGGACTTTGGACGTTGTAATAAAATCGGGAGCTCCACTTTTAGGCTTGCCTAAAGATATATATTATTCTCCTTTTATTTACTCTATGCTCAATGTAAACATTGACATGTGTGAAATTTTTTTTTAATACAGACAATATGTAGTTTGAATTTTCGTTAATTCCAACCGCTTTCTTTTCCCATTAGGAGGGTGTGCTGTTTCACCACAGCGAACATTATCTCTGTGATATCCAAAAACCTGTTTAGTATGTGAATCAAAAGTAAAGGAGCTGAAAGAGGCCAAATGGAAAATACAAATAACACCTCAGATGCAAATATTATTGGAGCAAATGTGACTGTTTTAATGAAGCCGTCCTTGCCTGAGATGTCGGTAATTACGGCACTTTATATCCTTTTGATTCTAGCTGCATTGGTTGGTAATAGCCTCATTTTGACTGCATTTACAGTCAATAAAAAACTGCGCACCATTACACACACATTAGTAATGGGGCTTGCTGTGAGTGATATGCTAGTAGGCTTGGTCTCGATTCCATGCTGGATTTATATTGTCTTGTCAGAATACAACGGTAAACCTAACAATACTGACGCAATCAAATTCTACACAGCATTTGATATTTTTATAGGCATTGCTTCTATTCTTCAACTTACCTGCATCAGCATTGAGAGATGCCACGCTGTCGTAAGACCCCTCCAACACCGAACGCTACCGAAACATATTTTTTATGTTATGATCGCTTTTCCCTGGCTCTATGCCGCTTTGATGGGATTCCTACACCCTGTGCAATATCAGACCTGGGAATCAACCTTCACAATTCTGATGACCACCACGTGCTTTTTTATTCCCTTTCTGGTTATCATCATCGCCTACGTTAGCATCTATAGACACACGAGGCGAAGTAGGGCCGCAACCATTCAAACACAAAACACTCTTCAGAAAAGAATTGTCAACAAAGAACTACAGCTCTCCATTACTCTGGCGTTGATAACTACAATGTTTGTCATTACCTGGCTTCCCTTGTTCTTGGTTACAATAATAGCGACGTACAGTCTGAGCACTCTGGGTGTCGGGCTTTCCAGAACAAGGCTGGTGAGATTCGTAAAATGGATGCACTTTAGCAACAGTGCAGTCAATCCATACATCTACTCATACCGTAACGAGGGAATAAGAAGCACGCTTGGAGTCATTTTGTGCAAGTTATTTTGCCGAAAATACGCGCCAGTGATTTCTAAACAAGGGTCTACTTCGACCTACAGCTGTAAGTCTCTCAACTCCAGAAGTAAAAAGAAGAAAAACGGGGAAGAAACTATACTGAGGTTTGAAATGTGCTCTTCTGTGTAATGAGATGAGGCCGTCGTTACAATATGGCGCCCAGTTGTTTTTAACGAAAGCTTATCCAGCTACACTTAAAACAAAAACAAATACAATAAGGTAAATGAATGGTTAAAAATTTACGCACTTTAAAATTTGTCATTCAAATGAAATGTCAGTACAGAGTCTGTGCTAAATAGAGGTTTGTTGTCGTTATTGATACATGGTATTTTTTCCGTTTGTTTGTCGGTACGGCTATATTCAAGAAGTTTGTACATTATTAAGAACAAGAGGCTCATAAAGCCTTTACTCGTGGTACGAGTGGATACTGAAGTGAGGTTGCATTCGCGTGGGACCGGGGACAAATCCCAAATATGGCAGTCACTGGACCGAATCGCTAATCGCGATATGAAGAAAAAAGAAAAAGGAAAAAAGAAAAAAGACAACGAAATCGAACCCTCGTCGTACCACGAGTAAAAAGATGATGACACAAATTTATTCATAATATGTAATGCTATATAAAAAACAGAAGAACGTGCAGAAATTCTTCAATTACACTATTTTTCATTCGTCAAATCAACTCAGTGTCTTTTCTCATCAGATAACTGTTTTACTCGACTTTAAATTGCGAAGTTTAAAAAAATTCAATGAACTAACCTCGGACACGAAAATGGCAAAATACATATCTTAACCCCTTGGTGACGGAACCAGTAAAAATATTTCCCTCAGGAACTATGTCTTTGCAAATATGCTACATTCTCAAATCAAGAAGCAGGACCGTTCAATGAGAAAATAAATGCCTCCATTGGCAATTACCTGAAAATTCTACATCCCATATACGCCAGCTGGAGGACCTGATTTGGGAAGAATTTTATAATTTCTTCTGTAGTAAATCGAGGAATGCCTGTCTTCGACGTCCAGGAATATAGGCAAAAACAAGCTATTTCGTCTTCGTTATTTGCATAGAAAAAATGTTTCAGAAACAAAAAG